>JAWPHD010010056.1:0-97601 GCA_037043455.1 Cyrtodaria siliqua
CCTGTACTCATTATTTGTTGGAACGCTTTAGTAATTTCTAAACCAGTTTTATTTAGAACAGGTATAACCCAAGCAAATTTACTAAATAAATCAATAACAGTAAGCAAGTATTTAATACCTTTATTATGCTTTGAAAACGATTGCATATCAACCAGATCAGCAGACCATATTTTATCAATTTCATTAACAATCACACGGCGTTGAGTGAACTTTCTTCGTATAGGTTTATGAAGTTCATCTGCTAACTTGTCAGTCCATTTCAACGCCTTTTCTAGTTTTTTGGGTTTCCAAGACCAAGCTTATATTTTGTACTAAGACTGGTTTTACTATCAAATTCTTAGCAATCTTTTCTCCGATAATTTTAGACTTACTAGATTTCAAACCAGCAAGCATGTTTTTATCACACGTTGATTTATTACTAGGATTTTTGTCATAGCAATAATCATGATCTTTACAAACAGCATCCAATTCATTTACCGGCTCTGCGCTATCAAGTGGATTACCAGGACCACAATATTTATAACCAGGAAGTGTTAGCCCTTTTTTGGGTAGCAAAGGGAGCAAAGCTTTATGAATATCAATATTTCCACCTTCTATGTTTTTAACAAACTTTGTTTTAGTAATACCACAAGACGTACAAGTTGCTCTTAACATTTTTCTATCATTTTTTGCTAAAACTTACTGAGGATTAATATTTTCAGTAACCATCTTTTCTTTAATACAGTAACTCATATATAATATGATTAGATTAAACTTCGTTTACAAAATATGATTTTATAATGTTTTCATTTTCTATTGGTTTGTATGGTTTTAATAATTTGTAAAGAATATCATACGTGCTATTTCCTTTTTGTAACTTTTTAATGAAGAATAGGCAGAAATATCCACACAGAACACTTGTTTTATCTTGGTATTGAATGGTGTTGTATTTTATATTAGGCATGTACGCTAAAACTTCTTTTGGCGGGCTCAGACCAAACGGATCGAAGTAATAATTATCATAGTAACAAGTCCAGTGTGTGCCGGGTCCAATATAATCATCAAGATTAATAATACCACATTCTTGTTTATTTTGTTTTGCTGGTAATTTGTTCTTGCTAAACACTCCCCTGAAGTTCTGTATGCCTAGCTGCTTAACCCATTTTTTTATATCTAAGTTAGATGTGGGTTCATTTTTTTTTTTTTTTTTTTTTTATAAATGGGATACTTCTGTATGGTCTAATTTGTGAGTAAACCATGTCCTCTTCTGTCTACTTGCAAACCTTTTCCAGTTAAGCCACTAATAAGAGATCTAATCAATGGAATTCCTAATGATGCAAGCATTCCAAGAAATCCTCCGTCCTGTTGTTGTTTTTTAGTTAGTTTAACAGGGCAGTGACCTTTTGACTTTGCTATTTTATTTTTTTGTGCAGCTGTTAATTTATTTGATTTTAGAAGTGTTGGTTTTTTATCAGCAGGAACAGTTACCATTCCATTTCCAAATATTTTACCAATTCCAGTACTTGCCAGACCACTAAGTGCCCCAGTTGCTAGAGGTCCTAATATCTTTGGAGCAAATCTAGCAACTGTTAGTAATATTGTTTTAGTTAACAAACCAGCTAATGCACCTAAAAAACCTCCATTTTTAGACTGGGATCTCATCTGCGATTTTGATATATTTATGTCTAATCCCCGTCCATCAGATTTAGCTTTGTTAATATTATTAATTTGAGTAGCTGTTAGCAGCAAAGGAAAATTCCCAGTTAGTTGGTTATTTTTTAACCTGAGTGTTAATTCACATTTGTTTTCATAAGCCTTCGCTAAACTTTGTTTCTGTCCATCTGTTAAATTTACTGAATAATTTATGTAAGTCATATATATTATGAGTTAGATTAAACCATTACCAATTCATTCCCGACAGTATCAATAACAACATCTTCCTCATAAAGAACGAGAGCATAAGCTTTATAAGGAGCTCCTGGAGCTGCATTTAATTTATATCTTAAATTTAGTTGTTTTGGATCAACACTAACCTAATTTCCCTTGTAACTTAAATCGAAATATATCATTCCGAAGAGATTTTTAAAATTACCCGTATTGAGTAAAGTTCCAGTGTTTTTATCATTTTGTTTGTAAGAATAATTAATAACATCTCTGATTATACTTATAATATTATCATAACTGTAATCAGT
Source organism: Cyrtodaria siliqua (assembly GCA_037043455.1). Taxonomy (NCBI): domain Eukaryota; kingdom Metazoa; phylum Mollusca; class Bivalvia; order Adapedonta; family Hiatellidae; genus Cyrtodaria; species Cyrtodaria siliqua. The sequence goes on from JAWPHD010010056.1 coordinate 2,172, forward strand.
TTCTGGATAATAAACTCCATTTCCAACTTCCAATCTAGCTGTTTGCAAATAAGAAGCAGCATCACCAGCATTTAGTTTAAATGTGTCCAAAAGGTGAGGATTTCGCTCTTGGTGTGAACTCTTGTCTGACCGTTGTAAATACACAAACACATGTTTGGGATTTTTGACACCAGCCGTTATTCTAAATACAGATTCTTAGTTGAGAACTTCCGCTCTCTTGTATCATTTCACGGAGGTAAGTCCATCTTGTTGATGTCATATGATTTGTCATTACATAACTTAAACCATCTGAGTTAAATATCATTCTGGGTATCCACAAAACTAATTTATTAATAACTACTCGGCCATCATCACCACTTGATTTGAAAATTAACACATTATCATTTGTCAGTTGCAAGCTAATTTGAATTTGACCAGGAGGAAGCATGTTTGTTTCCAAACCTCCAAAGAAGGAATATTTATTTAATGGGATTATAGAGTCAACTTTTCGATTAGTTATGATTAAAGTATGACGAGCAGTAAATCCTGAATTATAACCGGCTTGATCATCTCGAGATTCTGCAGCAGTCGTTTTATCTAAAAAAAAGTATTCGTTTGTTCCGGTTGTACTTGCATAATCGTCAGAAATTTCAAGCAAGCTTTTGATATTAACAAATCTGTGAAGAGTATTCCCATCGTAAACTATTTTTCCATTTTGCCTTACTTGCATTTGATCAATCGATGAAGCTGCATCGTTAATTAAAGCAATTCTGTCAGCGTCTGCAAAAGTTTACTTGAAAACTGATTTCAAAATATGCGTTATACCAATCAAAGTAAGAACTTCTGTCATTTATTGTAAACTGATAACCACTTTTCATTTGTCTGGTATTATTTCCTGGTTGTGTCACGGGGGTATCTAACTGAATAGGTACATGCTCGTATCTAGTATTATATTGATTACTTCGAAACATCTATATATACTAGTAATTAGATTATTTTTTATTAATTAATCGATTAATTCTTGTATGAATTCCCCTTCCGGATAGTAATCTATTAATTTTTGCATTTACATCTTCTTCAGCCCCGGCTACATCTTCTTCAGTTTCAGCTACAACTTCTTTTTTGTTATCAGCCTTTGTAAGTTCTTTTAAAATCATCTCTCCTTTTGGTTTAGGTTTAATAACTGAAACTAATTTATCAGCAGCCATTTTTCCTACTTCATCTCCAAGTTTTTTAGAACCGCTTTCTATGATTTGCTTGCCAGCAGTTTCTAATGCTTTCTTGCCTGCTGTTTTCACAGACTCGCTGAATATCTTTGATCCGACTTTTGAAAGAATGTCAAATATACCAGCTCCAGTTAATCGATCAACTTGAATATATGTTCCCGTGCTAGTGTCATAAACGTTTTTTAAACATGCCATATAACTTATGTTACATTAATTCCTTCAAAACAAATCGAAATGGTGTGTGGACGCCATTAAGATTAATAATTTTACCGGAGAAATCGGTAATGTAAATATTAATACTGTTAATGATTGTTTTGTTTACTTCGCAGAACCCGACTCTTATCGGTTCATCTTTGAAAGGATATGATCTCGTAAGATCAGCTGTACTTATTTCATAAATGACATCCCCGTATGATCCATCAACAATAGAATTACTTATCAAATCACAGTGGATATACAATGTATCGATAGAATTTGTTATGTTTGGTGTCACAGTTCCAAATTTAGTTTCCCTAATAACTGCATCTTTGTCAAACCCGATCAAGGCATGAAAGTTTGTTTCTCTTAAATCAAGCATGAAATTATTATGGATTGTAACACAACATTTGAAGCTTGATAAATCAAACTCAATTTGTATCGGGATGGGTAAGTCATCGGTTAAATCATTGTTTACAGTTAATGCTTCTTTTATGTAATTATAAATATCACCATAACTGTAATTTCCATTTGTAAAAATAATACTTTTCCAATCTGTTCCATTGTGATACCTTATCACTTTGTTATTAAAATCTTCACTAATATTATACCACGAGTAAGTCATGGAATTAATCTTATCGAGTCCAATACCATACTGTTTGTTCCTACCTAATATTAATGGTCTGTCAAACCCAGTTGTAAAATTACTCGGTGTATTTGAGCTATTAATTATTGACGCTTTCTCTGATGATAATACAATTTTTTGTTCCATTATACATATAAGTAGATAAAATTAATCACCTTTGTAATACAGTTTAAAACTTGATTTTTCAAAATTGAAAACTTGTGTAGTGCCACGTTTTAATCTCGGAAAGATGGTCCAATATTGAGATTCTGGAAGATATACTTCAAATGTTTCTTTTAGTACTCGTTTACCATATTCTATTTTTAGTTGAACCTGCGGATCATCAGCACCTTTATTAAAACAAACTAAACCATTCTATACCGATGTCTGTATGTGCAACAGTATATGCAAGGTCTGCTTCAACTATATAGCGCCCGGGTTTTACAATTCTTGCGCCGATGGGATGTGTATCATCATTGAGATATTCTGTAGCATATATTTCACTTTTTATAAGCGGATTGGTTACAAAAGTAAATGCTTCGAGAAAATTATCACGTTTGGTTCTTTCGAGTGGTTTTCGTGTCGGGTATGACGCATAGCCAACGCTATCTTTTATAATACTAATTCCGTCTATTGTAGCTTCAAGAATTAGAATTCGACTTAAATAGTCTACTTTTACTTTCAACTCATCAATTATACCAAGAATTGCTGTGTGTCGACTACCAGACTTTTGATTAAATTGTTTCAAAAAAGCTATTTCGCCATCAAAAGCTGTGTTTCTTTTTTCCTGGGCAGCCAATTGCTTTGAAACATCATCAATAGCAGTCTCAAGTTTATCAGTGTCAACCAGTTTGTTCAGAGCAGTCTCCAGCGACTTACCGTCAACCATTTTCTTTTTGATGTCTTCAAACTCTTTGTTGATATCAGCAACGTTGGTGTTTATCTGCTCATTTAATATTTTTATTTGAGTTATTTCGGTAGTAAAAGCAGTTCTCATTTGTTTTGAAGCATCAGCAGTAGCAGTTTCAAGTTCATTATTGTCAACCATTTGTGTATTGATTTCTCCAATCCGTGTATTAATATTTTGAACACCAGCTCTTATTTGTTTACTTAATTTCTTGTAGTTTTCACTATCTTCCAATCCATCTTTTTTCTTTTCTAGCTCTTTCAAAGCGTCACCCAGAAGTTTTTTTTCATCTTTCAATCCGTTTTGAATTTCAATCATTTTCTCACGGTTTGCTTGTAACTTTGTTTGTATCAGACTTAGTTTATCTTCAACACCTGTTGTCAAATTGTTTATCATGTCTGGAATTTTATCAATATCATAATCACGTATGATTTTTGTTATTCTTCTTTGGCAATATTGCCTTGTTACTGCATCATCTGCCTTTGTTGGATTACCAACATTGGTAATTTTATTATTATCCATGTTAAGCTCACTTCTCAAAACATTTTCCTGGTTTCTGCCTTTGTTAAGATAATTAACCAAATGTTTTTGTTTTACATACTCAGACAGCACAATACCAAAATTTGTAATATTGACACTGCCAGTAGTAACTTCCCCACCAAGATCATTAAAAAGTCCCATTATATAATATGATTAGATTAAATTTCACCGTTGAAGTTACGCTTTACTAACTTCCTAGGGCGATCCAGATACAGAAAGTCGTACTGCTTGTCAGTCGCTTTTCTGTACTGATCTTTGCTGACATCTTGTTCGTTGGAAAGCATACCAAGCTCACGAATAACTGGAGTCGCGAAAAAGATGTAATGAGAGCAATTTAGCCGAATGTCTTTAGGAGTTTTGTAATAAGATTGTGACAAGTAAATCACACAACAATTTTTATGTCTTCCCTGGATGAAATAATTAATAATATCATTTTGATTACGCTCGCAAACATAATCGTCAAAAATAGCTATCTTCTGATTATCTGAATCTAAGGTACCCACAGGGATAATTTCATCATTCGAACATTCTAATATGTCTTCGACCGGGATTTTATTCTTTTTTGCTATCTTTTCAAGTTTTGCGATAAGACCTGATACTTGGACTGCTCTAAGTTTTTAGCAAACAAGTAAATCTTGTCGTAGTAAACCAAAGGTTTCAGCAGCATGTGAACTAGTGTGTTCGTCTTGCCAGAACCTGAATTACCGCAAATTAACATTCTAAAACAACAGTCTGGCATGAAGTTCCATATTTGTTTAAAATTACCGTTTTCTGTTTTCATATCATAGTTTGGAATTTCCATTATAATAATAGTCAGATAATATTAATATTATCTAAGTATTATTCTATGTCTAAAGTGTATTGTGGAATAAAACAAATCCCTCGCGGCAAACGCCTTGGAACAGAAGCAAAATGTATTAAGGCTAATCAAGTTAGATATTATGGATTACAAAAAGTAGTTAAGACTGCAGTTGAAAAAGCAGTTAAAAAAGCAGTCAAGCCTGCAGTCGCAAAAGCAGTTAAACCTGCAGTCGCAAAAGCAGTTAAACCTGCAGTAACAAAAGCAGTTAAGCCTGCAGTTAAGAAAGCAGTTAAGCCTGCAGTTAAAAAAGCAGTTAATCTTAAAGTTAAACCCAAAGGCAAAAAACCTTACCGTTATAAACCTAAATACGACTGGGAGAAAAAGAAAACTGCGGGGCGTATTGAAGTAAAAGACATAACCCCGGAAGAATAGATTAAAATACAAAAAGATGAGGCAGCAGCCGAGGCAGTTAAGCCTAGAGTTAAGAAAGCAGTTAAATCTAAAGCTGAACCTGGGTTTAAGTACTACAAAGGTCAAACATTCGTTGATCCTACTTACTATGATTAGGAGCGTTCACCATGGGATTATTTTGTTTTATCTAATCTTTATTATATATGTCTAAAGTGTATTGTGGAATAAAACAAATCCCCCGTGGTAAACAACTTGGAACAGAAGCAGAATGTTTTAAAGCTAATCAAGTCAGATATTATGGATTACAAAAGGTTAAGATGAATATCCCAGAACCTACAAAACAAAAAGATGCAGATCCTGCTGTCTGGAGACCAACAATGAAAAATCCAGGAAGTTTGTCGAAAACAGAAGAACGACCAAATATTATTTATTTGATAGGATTAGAAGCGGAGAGGAAGCATATAAATAAAATGTTAAGCAAATCTGAATTTCCTAGTGAGATAACACGTCTGGAAAAAAAGTTGGTTAAAATACTAAATGAGTCTGAAAAAGCACATGCAAATATTAGACTCATCAGAAAAAAATTAAAATCAGTTAAACCTGCAGTCAAGAAAGCAGTTAAGCCTGCGGTTAAAAAGAAAGCAGTAAAAAAGAAAACAAAAACTGCATAATACTCGATTTAAGTTATCTTAACTTGGTTTAACTCATATCAACTTGTCTTAATTTAACTTATTTTAATCTAACCTTATATTATACATGTCTTTGTTAAAATGGAAAGAAATAGCAGAAAAAAAGCGAAAAGCGAGTGAGCTTGTCAAAGAATACGAGAACAAAGTTACTCAAAAAAGACTAGAAAAAGGAGCTAGTCGTGAGTTGTACAAAGAAATATTTAAACCTGTAACTAGCGAAATAAAAAGTCAGTCAGAACAGCTAACAGAGCAGTTAGCTTCTCTTCTGAAAATAAGTCAACAATTAGCCGCTCTTCCAGCAGCAATAGGTGAGGAAGTACAAGAAAAACAAATGTATCAGGGATTACCCCAGTTATTTGCTGAAGAACCAACTACTGCTAATCTAGATGCTGGAATCAATAAAGAAGTAATAGATAAACATAACTTACCCTTGCCGGAGATGATCAAGAAATCGGACGCATACTCGGGAATGTTAGTAGTATAATCGGAGAAAATGGTCGTCACATGGCTGCTCTTTCTAACCAGATTAGAAAAGAAAAGACTACACCCGTGAAAGAAAAATATAAACAGATCCGGGAAAACATAAAAAACGAGTCAGAAGCCATAAAATATTATAGAGAAAGAATTGATGCACTGCTTGTGCATAGTGAAGTTTTTTCAGGCACGGGATTACAACAAAAAAGAAACTCTTACAAAGTTGATAAAGATGGTCGCTATGGAATGTTGCAAATTGATTTACCCGAGCTTGTTGGCCATCACAAACTTATTGCCAAGCAAGGAAAAGCTGTTGTGCTAGATATGAAAGTGGATGATGATTTTATAGACTTGAAAACAAAGCGTTACAATAATAAAAAAACTTATTCGAGACTGTCTCAGAATGCTTTTAAGAAACTAACAGAATTATCTGATTTACCAATTCATAAAGGTTCTTCAAAGTTCAAAAAGATTTTAGGAGGTTGTGCTGATGTTGAATATTACAATAATCCTAATGATTTGATGGATGATCTTGAGTTGGTATGCGGAAGCATCGAATCAGGGAATAATAGCCCACAGCTAATAAATAAAGGTATTAGCATAATCGACGAATTGTTAAAAATAGGTAAAATATTACCCAAAGAACACGAGCAACTATTTTCTAAATATTTTAATTAAATTATTGTCTAACTGTAATTATACATGAAAACCAAAGAAGAATTAATTGATCACTTGACGCGACTTGTAGCTGCATACAGACGCAGTTATAAATTGTGCGGTATTATAAACACAACGTTACAGATTACCAGCGGAATAATTGGTTGTGGTGCTCTCTTAGCATTAGTTCCAGCAATTCCTGTTTTCATAGCTGTGGTTGGTGCAGTTCCTCCAGTAGTTGCTGTTTTAGTGAGTAAAACAAGAATAGCAGAAAAAAAGACTTTGTTAAAAACACATCATAGGAGTTTTAAACAACTTCTATCATATGTCCAAACAACAACAGGACTAGAAAATGACGAAGAGGTAATTAGGATTACCTTCAATAAAATATTAGAGATTCAAAAGAATGATAACTTTACAGAGCCTCTGGAAATGTATATGAAAAGATTCAAGTTAAACGGTCATAGCATTCAGTCGTAATTCGACTTGTTTCCATATCCTATCGTACTTTTCTCTGGTTGATTTTGTTTTAATCGGTTTTGTTTCTTTTTCTATTTTTAATATTTTAAATATTTTCTGAAAATTGTATTCAAATTTGATTGATCTTTTTCGGCCTTCCAGCTTATCCAAAATCTTTACAATTTTGTAAAACAAATCTTTCTATGGTAAATAGTTTTCTTTTGGCTGTAGGTACAACTTGTGATAAGAATATAACCATTGTGAGTGCCACAATTAAGACAAACACGCTCGTTATCGAAAACTTCACATGTATCGTTACAATTCACACATGCGTATGTACACTTGTAACACAGCTTGGCTCTGGTACAATATTTACAAAGCTTCTTTATCGTGTGAAATAAGATGCAATCTATGCACACCCCAGGAGGATCAATAATATCTAAAACTCTTTCGCAATATTTGCAAATCATTATATGATACTATAACATCATATATTTAAATATAGGCTTAAAAAATATTATCTTATGTAATATTATAATGGAACAAGTAGAAATTGAAATCAATAACTTTAAAAAAGATCAAATAGCACATGCTCAAACGGTTGATTTTGAAGATGCCAGTAAATTAGATGCTGAGCTTTTAATTTTTCTCAACTTTCAAGATTTGACAGAAAGAATCATAACAATGGCAAAACAACTAAAACTGCCATGGAAAATAAAAAAAGAGATATAAACAAACTATGTTCTTTGTGTAAAAAACAAATTTCAGAGGCAACCAGTTACCATCCAACTTTATACAAAGTTTCTTTTATTGCCCACTATGATGTTTTACTTGAACGAGGAATTAAAATTATTATGTATGGATAAATAAAAAAATAATATAATCTAACCAGGAAATAAATATTTTACTTCAAAATAATTAATTAATTAATTAATAGAGGCTTAAAGAAATAATCTCATGTAATATTATATAATGAGTATCCGAGAAATTGAAACATCCCCAAAACAGTACAGCAAGGTTTTTAAAGTAAATGTTGTCAGTAATGATCCGCTCAGACAACTACAAAAAACACAATCAAAAGTTGTGAACTTTCTTAAAAAAGAACTAAGAAAAACAGGTGGATTTAAATTAAGCGTTGATATAAATCTTACTTTTAAAAAAATAGTATGTTTTGATATTATATACGAAACAGCTTACTTTGCCTCAAAGGCTGCAATAATATTAAATAAAAATCAAATATCAGAAGCATTAGACAAAGCACGAGAAGAAATTATAAATATAATTGGAAATTGGCTTCAGCTGGGAAGTGGTTGGCAAATTGAATCAGTAGATGCACACTATATAAATCGAATAAAGTATCAACCTCTACGAGATAGCTCTTATTTGGATTTACCAAAAGAACTTACTAATTCTAAAAAAGGATTAATAAATATAAAAAATGAAAAAGATAATGAATGCTTTAGATGGTGCCATTTGGCTTATAAATTCCCTGTCAATAATAAACCACAAAGAATAACAAAGTACAAAAAGCATATTGATGATCTTGATTACAAGGGAATAACATTTCCTGTTACTATCAAACAAATCCCAAAAATAGAAAAACAAAACAACATTTGTTTTAACATATTTGGATATGAAGATAATCTAGTATACCCTTTACACATATCAAAAAATAAAGCAGAAAAAACATGTGATATGCTTTTAATCACCGAAAAAGAAAAAAATCATTACGTGTGGATAAAAGATTTTAACAGTTTGATGTATAATCAAACGGCACACAAGGAAAGAAAATGGTTTTGGAAAACATGATTGCAGTGCTTTAAATTAAAAAGAGTTCTGGAAAAACATAAACCTGGTTGTCTTTCACTTAATGGAAAACAAGCAGTAGAGATGCCAAACAAAGATGAAAAAGTTAAGTTTAAAAACTACGACAGGCAGCTAATGGTTCCGTTTGTTATATATGCTAATTTTGAAGCAGTAACTGAAAGTATTTCCTCAGTATCGAACAATCCTAAAAAATCACACACAGAAGCATATCAAAAACATACTGATTGTGGTTATGGATACAAGGTTGTTTGTTGTTATGATGATCAATATTCAAAACCAGTTGTAACGTATAGAGGACCTGATGCTGTTTACAAGTTTTTAGAAAAAATGATAGAAGAAGAAAAGTGGTGCAAGAAAACTATGAATGCAAACTTTAAAAAAGATCTAGTAATGTCACAGAAAGAAGAAGCTAGATTCCAAAAATCTAAATCATGCCATATTTGCGGTAATGGTTTTTCAATAACTCTTAAAAAAGATGGCCCAAGCCGTACAGTAGCATATGAAAACTCTCTTAGAAAAGTCAGGGACCATTGTAATATAACTGGAAAGTACAGGGGAAGCGCTCATGATATATGTAATATTAATTTCAGGTTGACTAGAAAAATACCTGTTGTGTTTCATAACTTGAGAGGATATGACTCTCACTTCATAATGCAACACATCGGAAAGTTTAAACAAAACATAAATGTTATACCAAATAACATGGAAAAGTATATGGCTTTCATGTTAGGAAAAAGTTTAGTATTTATTGACAGTTTTCAGTTTATGTCCCAATCATTAGATAATCTAGTAAAAAACGTTCCGTCGTTTCAATACATATCTCAAGAATATAGCGATAAAAAGCTAGACTTGCTAAAACGAAAAGGTGTTTATCCTTATGATTACAGGAACAGCTTTGAACGCTTCGGGGATACTAAGTTACCCGGCAAAGATAGCTTTTATTCTCAATTAAATGATGAGCACATTTCAGATGCGGATTATGAACACGCTAAAAGAATATGGAAAACATTTAAGATTAAAAATATGGGAGAATATCATGATCTGTATCTCAAGACTGATGTGCTGCTGCTGACAGATGTTTTTGAAAACTTTAGAAAAATGTGCATTGAGTATTACAAATTAGATCCTTGCATTACTTCAGTAGTCCTGGGTTAGCCTGGGATGCGTGCCTCAAGATGACTGGTATTCAACTTGACTTAATCACGGATATTGATCAATATTTGTTTGTGGAAAAAGGGTTAAGAGGCGGCACAAGTTATATCGCAAATAGATACTCACAAGCTAATAATAAATATATGAAAAACTATGACAAGAAAAAAGAAAGCAAGTACATCATATATCTTGATGCCAATAACTTGTAAGGGTGGGCCATGAGTCAACCGTTACCTACTGGCAACTTCAAGTGGGTTGATAAGTTTGAAAAAGGAAAATCAAATTACATTGTTAAGTGCGATATCGAGTATCCCGAAAAACTACATGACTCGCATAATGATTATCCTCTCGCCCCAGAAAGTTTAAATATAAAAGATGAGTGGTTGTCAGACTATTGTAAACATTTAAAACAAAAGTTTAATCTAGGAAATTGTAGTGTTAATAAACTTGTTACGACGTTGAAAAATAAAGAAAAGTATGTCGTGCATTTTAGAAACTTAGAATTGTACAAAACGCTTGGATTAAAGGTGACAAAAATACATCGAATACTACAGTTTGATGAATCAGAGTGGTTAAAGACATACATAGATTTTAATACTACCAAGAGGACAGCTGGTAAAAATGCTTTTGAAAAGGATTTCTTCAAACTAATGAACAATTCAGTTTTTGGCAAAACTATGGAAAACTTGAAAAAAAGAATTAATGTGAAATTAACTAACGACGAGGAGGTTCTTTTAAAATATGCGGCAAGACCTTCATTTATTTCTTGTAAAATGTTAAATGAAAATTTATTTGCTGTAAACAGAATAAAAGAACGATTAGTTTTAAATCGTCCTATTTATGTTGGTATTTGTATTTTAGACTTGTCAAAATATTTGATGTATGATTTCCATTACAACTATATCAAAAACAATTATGATAAAAAAGCTAAGTTATTATTTACTGATACCGATTCCTTGTGTTATGAAATAAAAACAAAAGATGTGTACGCAGACTTTTACAAGGATAAAAAACTGTTTGATAATTGTGATTATGATCCAAAAAGTCAGTTTCATTTTAATGATAATAAAAAAGTTATGTGGAATACCTATTGTTGAATTTGTTGGGTTGCGAAGTAAACTATATTCGTATGTGCTAGATAATGAGGTTAGCGCAAAGAAATGCAAGGGTGTTAAAAAGTGTGTTGTTAAACAACAGATAGCATATGACGGTTACAAAAAGATTTTGTTTACAGCAACAGAAGCTCATCATGAGATGAAAGTTATTAGATCACAAAAGCATAACATAAGCAGCTATGCAATAAATAAAAAAAGTTTATCAGCTTATGATGATAAACGGTACATATTAGATAATGGACAAGATACGCTAGCATACAAGTAAAATGATATGCAGAGCGATGATAAAGACTACTGCCCGGTTCCGTCTGACTTTGCTTAACGAGTTGCAAATGCTATTGAAACACTTCGCCGAAAGTAGATTCGACGAAAGTAGACATAACATAAAATTATTGCGCTCTCCTAACGAGTTGCAAATGTTATGTTATTAAAATGGCAAACCGGATTGATTAGTAGTATAGAAAGGGGGGGGGGGGGGGGGGGGGGTATCAGGCGAGTTTCCCTGAGCGGGGTTGCTTGAGAAAGCTGCTGAAATATGTTGGGGTGTTGATTTAGGCGTGACTTACATTTAGATCTTGGTGGCGTCAATATGAACATGGACGTACCACATTCATAAAAAGTGTAACGTAATGAAACAATAATTACGATATGATAATGCCACCTTTCAGAGGATTACAATCTACTGAAAACAACATGTAGGACAAAGTCAGTGAAAGTTGTACGTTTTGTGCAGAAAACATATAACAACGACGACAGCATGGAAAATTCAGCAATTGACCATTTCTTCAGTGTTCTAATGAAGTTTTGGAAACTTGTGATATGCCTTATAAAATGTATAGGTATCGAGGTACAGTGCATATCGATTCCGTACCGTGCAGCGCGTGCATATTGATTTTTTTTCATTTTTAATATTAATTATTTGGATCATCCAGGCATGAAATTAATATTTGTTCAGTGAAGCATGGTTACTCTTGAGAATCTTATTAGTTGTAAATATGCTCTTATGATTCGAGGAATGCCTGCTTACATAACGTCACGTAACTTATCTGTGAAAAACGATAAGTCTTATATGTTACAGATCGGTTTGACCATACTAGTATAACATTATCATGGTTTTGGTTTCTGTCACCACCTTTTATTCCCATTTTAATATTAACAGAGAGCGTTTGACCAACTGGTAGTACCGGACGGAAATTGCAACCAGTTACCATTGAGTGACCACGTGTGACGGTTGAGTTCGCTTTATCATGTTCAGGTCGAAATAGGAAAGGGCACTAAATACCGGCGTTAAAAAAGGAGTCGTTATCATGTCTTATAAATAAGAAGTTCAAACAAATCATGTTGTTTCATACAAACAAAGACGTCAATAATGGGACTATTTGAAACTTTTCCATCAGGTTGTAATAGCGTATTCTTAATATTATACCACCTATTATGTATTGTTCAATATAAAACATAGGTATATTTAGGTTTGAAGTATTGAACGATATCTTTGATGGTGGCTAAACGGTTTAAACTAAAAGTTAATATAAATGTCGAACAGGAATGTAGCGTTCAATGACCATAGTCAGTTCAAGAACACGCACAGCATGTAACAATAATTACAAAGCTAAACTATGACATCACAAACATAAAATATTTGACAATAGGTCTAAAGCTTTGGAACAGACAGTAGCAATAAAGACCGCTGAGGGTTTCTTTCATCCCATTAAAAGGGACAGTGTTAATAAATATTTCCCCGTCAGGATATATTCTTTAACAAACAAAGCAGCATAATTAGGCAAATACAAGTAAAACAAATGAATTATCATGTATATACTATGATTATAAAAAGGAGTATAGAAAGCCACAGTACTCAGTGACTTGGCAAAAGCCAGAGCAACAAAAGAACAAAACCGTTAAGGGTACGACAAGACATTATTTTAGACAGACATCAAACTGTACCGTCTTTTGAGGATTTAGGTAAATGTCATCATAGGGTCCACAATCTGTCCGGTCATCGCACAATCAGAGAGAAAAGCACATAAGAAATAACTCGGGAACATTCCCATCTAAGTATGGATATTAAGCAATATCAAAATTAAAATCATCTCTCTTGTCAGAGATTGTATTAATTAAATCACCATTTTCAATAGTGAGATGCAAATCAATGAAAGAAGCGACAATTTCAGAAATGTTATAATATCATATTGGCTGTAACATCTGTCTGTCGTGGGTTGGTCGCAACAACCTATAATTTAACATCTGCACGGAACGCGAAGCCTGCGTGTCAATATGACAGCCCGAGAACCAATGACTAGGCCAATATGAAATCAATTAATAACATTATCGGGACGATTTGTATAAATCTGAGAGAGGACCGCGCAAGGATTATTCCTCTTCAGTTTAGTCAAATTCTACTCAGAAGTTCATGAGAAGTCGTTAAAAGAATTTTCTATTTTTTGTAACGGCGGCCATATTTGTTGACGGATTGAGACAATTGGTATAAATCTGAGAGAGGAAAACGCATTGATGCTTTCTGTAAAATTTTGTCAAATTCTACCTTGTAGTTTCAGAGGAGATGTTGTTTGAAGCAAAGTTAACAGACTTGCCATCTCATAAACTCTTCCGGCCTTTGGCAATCGCGCCTAAAGCCGAGAGTCTCTGTGTAAAGAACAACACTTAATTAATCAGTGTAAACGGAAAACGTCTTAAACTTCAAGGCCCCAAACTTCATAAAACATAAATAAATTCAATAAATGAATCATTCAGGAGCAACGAATATAGAGAGAAGCAGGCTCGGGTTAATTGAGTCCATTAATAAAAAGTTTGAATGTAAGCTACAAACCCTTTCAAGCAACCAACTACCGGCTTAAGGGATATTCTACTTCCAAGTCACAACTAAGAATATCATAGTATCACCATGATCACATCTATATTTAAACCACTTTTATCTAGCATTTGTAGACACAACTAATTCTTATCATTTAGATAGCACTACTGTACCGGCTCCACTACTTCTGTACCGATACAATTGTGACCGATTTTGTTTTAATAACAGCGTTTCCGAAGTAGAGAGTGGCGTCTATGTCAGTATATAAGTTGTCTCTGTAAATATAGCGAGACGTGGCATTGTGATTTTATATATTTAAGCATGAGATCAGGCTGATTTTGTCCGAATCTGACAGCGTAACTTTTCAAAATCACGGTAGATTTGAGCACAATAAAACGAATTTAGAAAAAGCCACTGTGCCGATTGTCATGGTATTTGCTGTACATGATAAGGCACCAAAAAGGGGTCGAATCATAATTTAGATTTTTAATAAAACGATTTATATAAGAAAACCACTCGATTTCTTACCTTAACCTCGCATTTTATGGCTCCACTAATTCTGTACCGGATGCTCCACTCATGCTGTTCCATGAGTACGATTTTTTTAAATAGGAGTTGTGTGATAAAGCTGTGTATTGTGTTAAGAAGTCATAAGTACTTAAATCAGTTTAGCAATGTTTGAAGTGGTGAATGCAGCAGAATTAGAAATAAAACTGGCTTTATAAGGTTGTTTGTGTAATTTGAGAATTAGAATTATTCGTGCTTTTTCATTTAAAAAGCACATACAGGGAAATCGTTGTGTATAAGTACAATTGTTAATTTTATATCGGATGTATATGGGATAGATAAAAAAAAATGTTCCGAAATAATTGTCAATAGATATAATTCAAACACCATTAGCAGTTTAAAACAAGTTTTCGATAGAACTTGTAACATGCGGATTTTAACGTTTTAAAGATGTACCTTGATTATTTCATGATTGTATTTAAAAGTAATATTTTCATATCATTTTGTTTCAAATATTTAGTTTTGCGTACACAGAACTGTACCGTCTAAAACAAAACGTCTATTTAAAAGCGAATCTGCATACATACGTGATATATTTTGCATTTTAAACATTGCTTTTTATCATGTCTCACTTTCATTTTCAATCATTTCCATTTAGTCAACGCTTTAAAAGAAAGTACAAACCGTATATAGTCCAATCAGAAGCTGTGCGCCTCCAGCATCGACATTAATATATTCAGTGGCAAAAGAAAGTGGACACCGAGTTTTGTTTAGGTTTAATTGTATAAAGTGTTTTTAGAATTAAATTGACAAATTCCAAACTGATTATGCCATGTTTGGTACCAAAGTTTTTATCATTCCATTGCCCGTATCAGGTTGCCATTTGTTTTTCAATAGGTCGAATCATTAAGGGGCTGTCGCTTGATAAAGAGGATAGGGTGTAAAGTAAAATGGTCCAGATTTTTTGCAACTGAGTATAGGTTTAAGAAATAAGGAGTGCTCGAATAAGCTAATACAGCCACTTCTCTTTAATTACATATTACACGTGGTGATAGACTGAATATAGTTGACACTTTGAATTCAAACATGCATAGTTTGTTAAACGGTTTTATGACATACGTATCATACATGATTAACACGTGCATTTCGAGTGTTTATTATTGCAAAAAAAATATGAAAAAAAATGGTGGAGCACCCAGACATAATATTTATATATTTACAGTAAAACATGATGAAATTGAAATTCTAGTTATATTCAGATGATGCGAAATATACATGCTTACATCATATAACTTACCTTTGAATAGCGGTTACTCTGTGTTGCAGATCGGTTTTGATAATACTAGTATAACACTATTATGCTTTTGTTTTCTGTCAGCATTTCATTCCCATTTTTTCATTAACAGAGAGAGCGTTTGACCAACTTGTGGTACCAGACGGAAGTGGGAACCAGTTGCTAATGAGCGTCCATTTTGGTGTGACGCTCGAGTTCGCTCCCTGTTTCGGCCGAAAAATGATATGGCGGGAAACACCGGCGTTTGAAAGAAGTCGATATCATGTCTCATAGCATTTTTTGAAAAAGACATTTTTATACAAGTGTATGGTATTGTTTGTAACGTTTCGTCAAGATATAATAACTTATTCATAATGCATTAAATTTTCCTCCTAGTATATATTGTTCTACTCAATCATAAGTATGTTTAATTTGAAATATTGATCGTTATCTGAAATGGTGGCTAACATGTTTAAACTAACATTGTAACAACAGGTTTGTTGTAACATGCTGTAATATGTGTCTGTCCTTGAGTTGGTCCCAACAACCTAAACGCATATATCGTCAACATCGTTCATGAATGCATACATTGATCTGCCTTTATTGCAAACTTTATGGTCCATCATATGAATTATATGGGTTTTATAAAAGACAAACCCGCTATATCATACAAAGACAACCAGGGTTATAGGAACCAAATTTACTTATGCAGCACCTACTGTAGTGTTGTGAGGTTATAAAGTTGACCTTTGACCCGGTGTTAGGATACAGCTAAAGTAATCTTTCTTAGAGGATATTCACCCCATAACACCACCATCCCCGATTTCCTTGTTGTTTAATCGCAGACATGTTTATTTGCTTGTTTAGGTCAGATACCACTATTGATTTGGGGCTTCTGATTGGTTGAAAAAAGTATAGGGTCTATTTAGGGCATATAGTCAGATTGTAAAGTAGATTCTGATAGGATTAAATTACCCAAATCATAACAAATCCCCATAAAACATCAAAATATTATATTTCCATCATAAAACATGTTGATTTAGGATATGTTGACTGAAATTTGCATTTTTATGGATACAATTTTACTGAGAGTATATTTGCAAAAAGTAAAATTTCTTTACTGCCATTCTGGGGGTGGCCACCTTTAGTGAACTATTAGAGGCTGAAAGCATCAGATTATCCCCAATTTGCTGGTCATATTTGAGTGTCTCTAAGATAGTTCTTTAAAACAAGTTAGGTTTTATCATCCATTCCGATATAGGAATAGGCGTTGTAGGCCAAAAGGCTATAATGGAGGCCTATGGGAAATGCAATAGTGGTATATGACCTAAACGTAGGTTTCCCACAGTTTTAACGAGGTTTGAGTTTTAGCAGGTTGCCAACATCCTCATTTTACTATGGAAGGGGCATGGAGAACCATTTAGGCTATTGATAACCTTAAACGGGAAATCATGCATTTTTCATAAACTGCCGTTAATATCTCGTTAAACAATCTTGTGCTAAAGCTTATGAAAACAATGGTATGAATTTATTTGTCCATTAGCAATCTTGATAAAATTTGCAATAAATAGAGATAATTAAAATGCTGGGATTGAATATAGGGAAATCCTTCGAGATGATAGACGTGTGCTTCTTTTTACCACCGACCGTATGCGAGTGAGAGAAACCAAAATAAACCATCGAGTGAAGGATTTCCCTATAATCGAACACAGCAGTTAAATAATCTGTTCATTACATTTTAATCAGTTTGTGCACGACTTTAACCGAAATTATTTTCTTTATTGAACGTTATAGGCAGATGACGTCTACGTCAGCACTTTGACATCATAACTCAGAGTCACGGTTAGTTATTTGTGTTCGGAGTTGAACATTCTGTCGCTGAGAAAACCCAATATTTCATCGATTTCATGAAATGAACGTCAATTTTCATCTACAAGTACTTGACTTTTCAACACTATATACATGCTATACAACTGAAAGTAGGTAACGAACAGGAAATGTAACAGAACACAGCCAACCAAAACACGCATTAAAACAATTACAAAGTTTATAGATTTAGCTATTCCAGTCAACTGGATATGCTGGTCTCGTGAGTCGGAAAGGAATTCCATACAAAAATGCTAATCGTTTGGTTTTTTCGAAAACTTTATAGCGCAGTTTCCTTTATTTTTGGACGGTTAACTGTATTCTAAACATGTAATTGATATTTTGAATGCATCTCATGTCTTTGACAGTTTTAGATATCAAAAGTAGACTGGGTATGAATTTCAAAACGCTCGGCTTTTGTTAAGCCATTGAGCATTTGCGCTTTTCCTTTTTATATCATTTTATACTTTAAAATGAACAGTTCCGTGGTCCTCGAATGCTACCGACTGTTGTAGCTACATTTCCTAGGATAATGAACAAAATATAAAAGAGGACTTGCTACAAGTTTCATGTAAACGTATGTAGAACGTATTTAGACTTTATGAAGTTATCAACGTTTTAATCTTTTCGATATCCCAGTGAAAAAAATCTCAAGTCTTTTATCACATGTTCATTAAACCCCATTGTAATACGAACTAACAATGGAATATACATATATTGCCCGTGCGTAGATCTATTGTATACACTATATCCTGGTCATTACGGGGGTGTCTTTATAAAAGGTCCTGAAACATTTCTACATGTACCAACAAGTAGTGAACAAACACATACATGCTAAAGAACGTTTATTAAGCATAATTGTCCATGTCAAATTGACAAATTATAACACAAACAACGGACAAGGCACTCTCGAAGTTGTAATGTCGTACACTGTCGTACAATTAATCACAGTCCTCACAATAGGAAGGCGAACAGCAGACTGGCGAAGAAACCGACACATACCGGAGCTGAAATATGAATGTACAGAAGGTAAATATGTACCTTATATACAGTATGGTATTCGTAAAGTAGACGATATGCGGTTTATAAAAATATTTAATGAACTGTTAAATGCATCGATTGACAAGTTCGAAATACGTACGTTTAACCCAATGCAATACAATTGTACAAACATTAAATAAGCGGTTTAGAAAATACCATACGTAAGTTCACATTAGTTAGTCAGCTAGGTTCTATTGGATGTCGGACGGCAAGGAAAACATAACGATATAAAAGGTGAAATTCAAAGAAAATCGTATAAACCTTAAGTGGATTTCCTAATCATGCATATTTACATATCGACAATAAAACTCGTTTAAAAACATTTTTAAGTGAACAAATAATGTTTTAATTTAAAATTTGCAGACTTTTTAAGCAGAAATTAATGTTTTATTTCATACCCCAGCCAACACCGTATTCGCTTCTTGGTGAAGGGGTTGGATGGGTATCAAAGTTAATACTCTGACCACGTAATGGTTAGTTTTGCCTATTTTCTGTCCCTATATTCTGTCAAGTCAAATGCATTAAATGGTGAGCGTGAACAATGCCAGATAAGAACTAACCATATGCCAAATACAATCGCTTACGTTCGATTGATGTGATCACCTAGCACTAATACGAGCTTGTTCAAAATGCAATCAACTAAGAAATCATATTGCCGGTTTGATGGAAAATTACACAAAGCATCTAAATCCGTATATTTCATGATCCTCGTTTCATGTAGGAGACGCTATTTAATGCATGTGTAGATATCGCGTAGCGTATACCGTACCTAAACACAAGTAACCATAATTTTACAGAATTTGATTTTTATATGTTTTACGTCATTTTCAACACATGTAAGGTCATATATGACGCTCGATTGTTTTGTAGAGGCAGACCACCTACTTTTCCTGGGTGGCTTTTTATAGTACTGTATACATCCCGCCTTCCGTAAGAATCGACACTTCCTCACTTACAAGTCGAGATCCCAGTGGGATTCGAACATGCAGCGGTGAGAGGCGAAGAAAAAATATCCGCGGATTCATATATGTCGCCTAACATGGACACGAGTTTTCGATTTTTATGTTAAAAAACAAATATGTCTACATGAAACTTACAGTAGGTCACATAAATATTGTGAGTAGCATAATCTATAAAGAGGTGTACTGTAAGTGACCATACTAATACCGTAACCAGGTATCTAAATAGCACATGGATGCGTTTTAAGTTCTGCATTGATTTACGAACATTAATTTTGTTTCTTTAAAAACAACTTTGAAAAAGATTATTTGAGATTTTAATTGATAGCACTAGCTAGCTAAGGATATCAAGGTAACATATTTCAAGCTTTATTGTAAAATTAGATTTATACTGTCGAGTTCTAATTCCTGTTGGATATACTTTGAAGTGCTCTATTCAAACTGCTGTACAATATAGTTCTGAAATCAGTTTTGTTTTCTAACTAGGGTAATAAGATGAGGTACTGCATGTTTGATGTAAATATGCAGAAGTGTTCGAGATATTCAACTTTGAATCTTTCCTTTGTTCCAGCGAAAGTAATTCTCAAGATATTAGAACGGTAACTTTGACGCAAAACTATAACATAATTGTTCGAGTCATGGTCGCCTGAAACCGATAAGCAAAAAGAATGTCCGCTTTTATTCTCGCAACGACCGTCTGATGTACAGCCAAGCGCACTGTACACAGAGCTATTTTTGCATGTTATTGCAACGAGAAACCCTAAAATTCAAAATAGTTTACGCGTTCCATTTGCATAAATTTCAGGTAGACGCGTGGTGTCATACGCTCATTTGAATATTTGCCGGACTATCCGCAGGTTTAGACAGGTTTAGACTTTTCGGAAATCCACCGAATAAAAAAATGAAACTTCCGTGATGTTCATGCTGATGGTCTACACAGCAAAACAGGAAAATATGTGATGTTTTAAGAATAATTAGACCGCCAACAATAGTCCAAAGATGTTTTTTTGAAAAGGCGACATAAAAACCGTCAGAATTATTGCGCAATTGACTTCACCCGATGAAACATTGTCAAACAACTCTTTAGCGGACATGTATTATTAAAATAATGGTCAGCTATTTGAAACAAATTGTTTATATCTACCTAATCTAGATGCATTGCTTTGAAGTGGAGAATTGACAATATGAATAAGATCAGATGTTTTGGCGTATGCCGCGGTGTCGTCTTCGCCCAACACACTTCTCTTTCTTCCATCATTGCAACTCTGGAAAGATATGAAACTTTTATTATCAAACCTCGCTCATGATTTGCATCGAATGACACGTCTATCAAGTTATAAATCTAGAAAATGAATATCTATCAAAGATGATGCATGTATAATATAGACAGTATGCGCATAAAACCGTTGCACGAATATATGTAAGAAAGATAAAGTTGTTACAAACATTTGCAACACAATCCAAAACATGTCAATACTCACCACTTGAGGACAGCTGGCAAAAGAAGGACATATTTTCAGAGCACATTCCAGATATACATCGTCGTTGGTGTAGAACTTAAAAACGTAGAAACTAGAAGTGTATGTTTTGAAATCACCAGCGACGACTCCGCTATCAAAATCTCCTACAAGGCTGGTGTCAAGGGAGCACCTGGAATGATTAAATTGTATGTATATATGCGCTTCAAAGCCGCATGCGTTTGTCCGGGTATAGAAGAGTAGACTCCGTTGCCCTCCGCATTTCACCAATACAAATGAATGTAAAATGCTTTACTTTAGTGGTGACCAACTATAGGCATCCACGTGTAAAGTTAATTCTCCAGTGATAATACTTATTAAACTGCGACCAACCATATCGCAGTAATGCTATTGTGGACAGATCACATTTAGTGTGAATGCAGCACTGTCATCTACTCCCTCCAAAGTCCTGCTGAAGCAGCAAACTGAGGATCGAGCACAGCATTATTCATTTATATGGTCATTACACTAGGGCGGCGGTTTGCAACTTAAGTATACTGAAAACATAAAGTTTATCAAACCCTTATGCACATTTAGCTTAAATAATTATAATGTTATTTTGTGTATTTTAAATCAGCGGCATGACTTTGGTTGATCTTTTTCACTGTGTATTCCAATGTAAGTATCGAGTTCTCCCATTTAGATAACAGATTAAAACATCAAAAAATGACCGTTATGAGTAGTTATAAACAAGAAATCCGTGGATTCACATGTCTCGCCTAACGGGGGCAGGACTTAAAAATAAAAGGTAAATGATGCTTAAATGAAAGTTACTAAACATTTTAGTAACTAAAAACAATCGAGTTTGCAGTTTGCTGAGATGACATTTAAGTACATTTGTTTAAAAACAAAATGCCATTCGATTAAAAACAAGAGGCCCAAGAGGGCCCGTGAATGCTCTAGTTGTAAAACGGCTCTTATATCAAGGGTTATCGACATAAAATTCCCATCAGTAGTTTTCTTAAAAACATTGCAAAAACAGGATGGCCTTATATCGTTCACCTGGTAATCATGGGCAATAAGTCTGGGCATTTTTTTAATTTGTCCCACTTTCTTCTATGAATGAAATTTCATAAAAATGGGTGGGGTGGGGGAGGGGGGGGGGGGTGGAGGTTGTTATATTAACATTCTAAACAAATATGGTAAAGATCAAACAAGTGAAGAAACTACAGATTTAACAAAGGAAAATACAATGTAGCATTTTTCAACAAATCGTTACTAACTAGAACTAGCTGGTTTTCGAACTTGTCCAAACTTTCATTGGTATACCATGCTTTGCACAACTAGACATCATACTGAGCTTCCTGCCAAATTTTGTAGAAATCCAACAAGCCGTTTAGGAGGAGTAGCGCCAACAAGAAATTTAAAGCAAAAATGTCTAAGTGCCATAACTCCGTCATCAATCAGCAAACTGGAACAAAAGCGCGATATGCACAACTAGACATCTTACCAATGCTTCCTGCCAAGTTTCGTCGAAATGCAACAACGCGTTTAGGAGGAGTAGCGCCGACAAGAAATTAAAAAAAAATGTCAAGGGGCCGTCACTCATCAAAAATCAAAGAACCGGAAAAAATACAATAGGCACAGCAATGCTTCCTGCTAACACGGCGTTAACACAAAATAATAAAAATAAGAAAAAAACAATATCTATTAAAAAAAAAAAAATTCTAATAACAAAGAAAGGCAAAACATTTGGTAAAGATCAGATGAAAAATGAAAGCCCTATCGTATTAACGAGGCAAAATATAACAGTTTGAACTAAATCCAGTGCCATAACCCCGCTGTTATTGGTCCGATCTGGCTAGTTTTCGAACTTGTGCGAGCTTTCATTGATACTAACAATCTGGTAAAGTTTGGTTAATATCGGATGAAAAATGAAGCTCGTGACGGAGACTGAAGATTCCGTCACCAGTCTGTAAAATACAATTTAAAAGTATAAACACACCGTCAAATAGTCCCCGCTTAGAAAAAAGTATACCATCCAGTAATTATGGTGGACTACAGCAGGTATATTTTAACCTCCGGCGATACGGCAATCTATTTATTGTAGCACAAACATGAATGTTGCAATGCTGTTTTGGAAAGCATATAAGCACATACATTTCAATTTCAATACAATTCAAACGGAATTCCATACAGGAAATAATTCCAGCTAATATCCAAAATCGTTAAAATTGTACGCACATTTATTTCAAAAGTAGCGTGACGCCGCCATTCTTAGAACAACTTTAGTTCAAATTAAATAATTTTAGCCTGTTTAATGTGTATGCATATTTCCTTCAGAAGGGAAGTACAATATACAGGAGTGGACACTGATGATCAACTGAGTAGATGCATGTAATGCAAACAGACAAAAATAATGTGTAACATTTAACAAAAACAAATGCGGTAGCAGCACGCCTTGTGCCACACAGAAGAAACCGCTAAACTAATATATAATCGGGGCCCAACCTCACACACAACATTCAATTAATGGTGCATAGCAAATATTTCCACCAATGATTTTTTGGGCTTGGGAATTGAAAGTATGCAGTTTTAAAGTAAAACAATCGTTTGAACAACTGGGTCGTGGGTGGGATGACTGGCGAACATCGAGGTGGACAAAGATGCATCATAATTACGGTAACAGGTTCATATGGACAACTCTCCCGAACCTGGTTCACCACCTCCTCCCAAAAACTGACGGGGACATGTTATTTTAAAGCGAACCATACGAAGTCATTAGATAGTTCACCAATATGTACAACTTTACATCATTACATCATTATCAGGAGGGAGAACAAAGAACCGCTGCACGTTAAGATTAAAACGGAAAATTTCTTGGAATAGATGTAAATAAAATATGATGTAACGTGTAAACATGGATGTTACATGTATCTTAGAATATAAATACAATACACTTACGTTATGCCTAGGCCATTGCTCCTTGTAACGTTTACTCCAGCAACATTAATCTGTGCACATTCAATTATATAGTTGATGCTGGTGGCACCACCTAATATATCGTCAGCAGTAGGGTCGCTGGAGCGGTTTGTGAAATGCACAAGGATCGATTCATCTTAGAAAGAACAAGAATTGAATTGAACAGCTAAGGTCATATGGCGACTTTCCAGCTTCCATTGGTGGAGGAAGAAACCAGGTGCCCTTCTGGGCAATTTTCGTGCACGGGCGGGCACCTGGGTAGAACCACCGACGTTCCGCAAGCCAGCTGGATAGCTTCCTCACATAAAGATGTCTAGGCCCCTGAGGGATCAGAAAGAACAAGAAACAAATATATGTATACTTGTTACTTCTTTTAAATTAGTAAGAAAATATAGTTTATGTATCCGTTTTATCGGTGAAACAAATACAGTATCCGAACTCCTCAGTGCGTTAGCACGAGTGATTTAATTACACGCATCCGAACGACTGTTTTATTCACAGATAAAATACAGGTAGGTATTTATTATTTCGATTCTAACAACAGTTAACCCCTTGTTTACGCTGTTATTGGGGCACTATATATTATCTCGGTGGTCAAGGTAATCAGGCTGCTATGTTTACAGGCTGTTCCATTGGGCTCCCCCGTATGCAAAGTTTTGCGTTTCAATACACTAGTAGTCACGTGACAAACAATTAAGTCATTGCTTACGTCATATAGCTTGCGGTGTATGACGTCAAACGTTCTCAGCTTGTTCAAGATGCGTATTAAAGTTATGTGTATTAATGCATATGATGGGTTTATATCGGGGGGGTGCATGGTTTGGGAGCATGGCACGTTTGTTGTAATTAACATTTCATTAAAATTACTGTTGAGTTCGTCTTCGTGACGTATATTTACAAAGTGACGTCATGTAACGTGCGCTTCCAACGGATGAAATATACGCGGGCAATTAATGGAACAGCTGTATTTTATCGTAGAATAACATACAGCTGTCCTTTTTTGTGTATATGAAGACTGCGGAGATCGTGTTAGAATGTAAAATAAGTTATGGTAAGTAAGATTCCCTGCTAAGTTGATATCAAATGGTATTTGATATATCGAAGTTAATATCAATAAATCTCGCAATATGTATTACCGAGCGGAAACTGCAAAAATTCACAATACACATGGAACATGCCAAAGATACCTCGACCATTAACCAATTAATCCTGAATAGGTATGTTAACTCTTACAAGGAGAGTAGTACGAATTAAATAATTTTGAGTTGAAAGGCATACTTCAGATTAATTACCGAACATAATTACGACACTTGCCTCCGATGTCTTCACATGAAAGTGAAAGCATGTTTGAAGTAACATTGATTTTAGGGGATTTCAAAAGAAAACAAATTAAAAAAGACAAGCTGACGCACAACTGTAAACACTATTTTTAAGTATAAAAGGGGTCATAATTGTTAAAATAAAACCATGAGTTGTAGAACAGGACTGAATGATGTTGTCTAATGATGTCGAATACATCATAAAGTTTTAATCCACCAGGAAAAAACAGTTTCCGCGATATAAGCTTACATCGCAAATATGTAACCGGACGCAGACGCAGACGATGATGAAATGATGTCAATAGCGGTGTTTTTTCGTTCGACAAAGTAGAGCTAAAATAAAAATTATTGACCTGCGAGCTATCTTATCCAAAATCAATCTATCCTACTAAAATATAACGAGCGGAAGAATAACTGAACAACTCCTGTTGCAAAATAGCTTTTACATAAATCCCAGTGACTAATTCCCGGATGGAGCTATCGGCCAGTTATTGTTATTAATAAGTAGTTATCTATATTTCCTATTATCGGATACTTACTAAAGAACATCCAGTTATTGTGACATCACCAGAACCGTCCATGTTTACAGTACAAATTGTGTAATCCGGTACTTGTTCGGCGTATATTTCATCATATATGGCGCTGTCGGGATTGACCACTACAATTGTCGAGTTGGGATAGCAGGCTGAACAGAACATAAAAGTAATATATATACATAATCAAATTTTACTAAGCACATACAATCTTAGCCTTATTTTTGAACCTATATGATGATATTTATGGTTTGTTATGTATAGGCCGAGTAGAATTAAATACAATCAACCGTCACGGTATTGTTCGCTTTGTACAACGCATAGATCTTCCATTACCGCGATGTGGGTTCCAAATCATGAGCTGTAAGTCTCGTCATATGTTACAGCAAATAATCTTGCCAGTTCTCAAACAAATGCTCATTAAGGACCATTGGTCGACCATTTTTAAAAAACATCCACAATCTATGGGATTTGGTTAAGTAAACTTTTCTAACAAATACATATTTTAGGAACGAGCAATGTGATAATATGGTTAGTATTTAGAAATACGGTATCATGTGCTCTAGATGGATACACGACTATTCTATGGACCAATTTATTTCACGTGATAAACAAAACGGAGTAAAATTGTGCCAAACTGGTCCGATATAAATGACACAATTACTGCCATATACGTATTCTGTATGATATTATGGTCACATCAATAGCGTTGAATTATTGTTATGTATTAGATGGTAGACACTGCTCATGCCTAAATGATGAATTTGGCTAAAAATTTCACTTGAACATCTATCTATTTAGAATATATGGTGTAAAAAGAATTTAATTTGCAACTGTGTGGTATCAATAATATACTCTATACAAGACAAGCCCTAAATGGTAAGCTTAAAAGCAATTTATATTCCCAAAACAAGTATTACACAATTCCCATAGTATTGGTATTTCAGCAATTAGCATATATTAACTTACTAAAGACAGCGGCGCCATTGCCTGCTTCAATCGCCACAATTCCAGTCACGAACAAGAGCACTTGAGAATTCATCTGTAAAATAAAGCGAAAATGCTTCTGAAATTGTTGATAAAGTTGCTTATTCCTCGTCAAAACAGATTTCTAAAGGATACGCATAAAGGTAATTCGTACACAAATAGATCAATCCTCATCTAAACAAGATTTATAAATGGTACGCCTAAAGGTAATGCATACACGAACCATTTTACATAGAGACTGTGGGGAAACAAACTATCGACAGAAAATGTTAACCGGAAACAAAATTGTGATATACAAAGAGAAACTAGAATGTTTGTAGAAATAATTATACGGCAAAGTGGATGACACACCTTGTGTTTTCGGATGCCTATATATGATATGATCGATTCATAGTTAAACCAATGTTAAAATGCGTCACAATTTGCTGCAACTGCAAGTTATAAGTTTAGCACGGTCTTTTGCATGTCTAGCTTAAAGAAACTGATTGTTTATAATGTGAAGCATTTGATAACTGGCATGTCAGAAGGTTTTCTTGTTTGTTACTTATTACGTGTGATTTAAAGCAAGTATCAAGAGTTATCTCCCATTTATATAAAAAAAAATCACATTAAAAAATAATATTTTCAAGAACAGGGTTAAACTTTAATAACTATTCTGGGTTTCAAGTGATAAAAAACGCAAAAACAATTGACATTAACCTGATCAATATAATGAAATTACGAACCAAAGTTAATTTAAAAAAAAAATTAAATCTCACTTTATATTGAAAAAAGAACGAAATTATAATTTCTGTAAATCAGGTCAATTAAAACAAATAATGTCCTGCATATACTTGTTAATTATTTTAATTATATTGTTAATGGCGGATGCAGCACATGATTTACCATGTTATTAATGTGCTAAACTTATTTATTTCAGTATATATCCAAACCAAGTGTGAATTAAGATGTTAACCAACTGCACTGGGCTAATTCAGACACTTTATCAATTTCATCGGATATATCGTCTTTGCTAACATTGATCATTAATTTGTTGTAGTTTGTTTTTTGTTCGAGGGTTGGGTCTGGAAGATAATGACGGTACGCGAATAGGTAGAGTTTCCCGTTTACATCTAAAATCGCCTGGTACGAAATCCGCGACATTACATGGTCCCGCCTTAATTCCATTAAACGATTGGAAAGCTTATAATTAACAGGATTTTAAACGGGATATTCCGACAACACCAGTTTAAAAACGTTCTTTATTAAAACAATGTGATAACCTGGGAATTTTAAACAGGTTAATTCAACAATATACCAACTTTTAAAGCCGAAATTAAGGTTTTATTTCATACCCCAGACAACCCCATTTTCGCTTGTTGTGGGAAGGGGTTGGATGAGGTATGAAAGTTAATACTCGGACCAAGCAATGAAGATCGCCATAAACAGTTGTGCAAAAATAACGTCTTTCAAAAGCAAGTTAATGACAGAAAATAGAAAAGGATTAGAACCCCCAAACTTTCATATGGTTATACAAGAGATGTTCAACTTATAACGCAACACTTTTGTTTAAGATTATTTTTCAGCGGATAGGACTATTACAAAAATGGTTTGATTTAATTATGCGAAACTGTCCTTTAGAACGTATGCATCTAAAAATAATTTCCAGTTTCACGTGGTTCGATTTAAATTGCGGTTTGCATTAGACATACAATTTTCCAATTATACGTTTCTACGGTTGTAGAGTTTTACCTTAAATCAAGTTGTTTAAAACTGTTTGCAATTGAAATATGATCGTACGTTTCCTGTTAAGAAAAAATATAAATGAATTAAGTACATTTTATCGCAATATTACAAAATTGAAATACAATAGGACAGTTTGCTGCGCAATTGTATGCGACGATTATATAAAGCATATATAAATTAACCAAAATAAGCATTTAATACACATTTTGTAAGACAAAAAGATGAATAGTTATTGGTGTAGTTTTTTCTCAATATTGTAATCATCTTCAAAGTATTGCACTGCATGCCAGTATTCGCCGATACCGTGAAAATCCCGACAAATAGCAGCAAATAATGCATATTGCAGTTTTTTACGTTAACACATGGACTTAGTCGTCAAGAAATTTTATTTCATAATTTAGGCCAACGGCCCATCATAAGAAACAAGTTGAACAGCATAATAACATTATTATACATTACATGGATGAAGATATATGAATACAAGATGTTTATAATAATTTCAGATTACAAATACAGAATGTATAAACAAATTAAGTAGAAGCTTTTACGTTTTGTCTATATCTAATATCTACTTAACATTCTTCATGTAAACTCTATATTTATCTAATTCAAGAAATTGTTATCGATAATCAGTTTACGTTTATCGTTTGATCTATATATACATTTTGCAATGTATAAGATATCTTTAGTATTTGTACATGACAAAAGTTGATAAACATATTCAAAGATCTGTCAACCAGCCAATGTGCTCTGAAAAATAGAATTCGATAGTCCTCATATTCTCTGCACTCCATTATAAAGTGAAATTCATCTTCTATTACTGATATATTTCTAGCATAACATAAAGAACACAACCTCATATTTCTTTCTACATTTAAGTGTCTACCCTTTTCAATAGCTAAATTATGACAAGAACATCGAAATCTAGATAGAGAACTTCTTAGTATATATGACATTTCCACAGAGAGATATTGTTCAATATTAAGCAATGATTTATAGTGTTTGTAATAATAAGCTTTACTTGATACATCAACCTTTCCATGCCATATTTGCATATATAAATCTTTTACTCTTTGCTTAAACATAGTCAAAAACAAATTTGGATTGCCGATCTCATGTGAAATCCACGCATACCCAAAACCAAATTTGTACAATAAACTTCTAATTTCGCTGGCCCACGTGTGTCTACCTGCCTCGTCCAAACGCTTTAGCATGTAATAACATTGTTTTGGGTACCTATGATTTTCCAACGAGATAAGCTTAAGCCAGTACTGAATACATCTTGGAATATAATTTGTACATAATGGAGTTCTACCGCACTCTCCCAAAGCAAAAAAGTCAGCTGCTTGCAATGGTAAGTTACAATGAACTTTACAAAATTGTATATGAACTCTTTCTAAATTCTCATAATATGTATAACTCCATATTTCTGATCCATATATAATAATTGGTTTGACCATACTGTCAAATAATTTAAATATATCATTGAATTGAAATCTTCCAAATTTACGTTGATATTGAAAAATACATGCCATTGCTTTAGTTGCTGGTTTTGCTAAGTTTTCGTGTGTTTTTGACCATGAAAGTTTTGGAGTAATATACATACCAAGATATTTATAAAATGAAACACATTCAAGTTGTTTACCACTGTAAAACCAACGCTCATTTGGTTTAATAATACCACCTCTTCGAAAAACGATTACTTTGGTTTTCTTTAAGTTAATTTCCATGCTAGTAGATTTGCAAAATTGCTCTATAGCATTGATTTGACGTTGAAGTTTAATAACTGTGTCAGCAAAAATACTTGACACGTCATCAGCATACATTAGCGCTAAAATATCTTCAATTTCATCTGAAACAAATACACCTTGTCCACATTCTGAACGTAAAATGGATATCAAAGCATTAATAAATAATGAAAATATAATCGGACTTGCAACACACCCCTGTCTTGTACCGACCGTACAATTGAAAAAAGTCTATTAAGCCGTTGTCGACCTACACATGATTTCAATTTTGAATACATATTTTCAAGAACAGTTTAAATTTTCCATCAATATTCTTTCGACGAAATGCATTCCACAACTTTTGATATTGTACACTGTCAAATGCAGTCGTAAAGTCAACGAATATACAATAGAAACGTCCCTTTTCTTTCGATAAATATTTTTGCACTAGCGCTAATAATGTAATCACATTATCAGCAGTCGAATATTTCTTTCGAAATCCAGATTGAGATTCATCTATAACATCATTTTGATCACACCACTTTATTAACCTTGTACTTAAAATACTCATAAATATTTTACATATTGTATTGATTAGTAAAATACCACGATCATTTTTAGGGTCGTTCCGAGAGCCTGATTTAAATACAGGAGCAATAATGCTTTCGCAAAAATCAGGAATATTTCCGGTATCAAATATATGATTAAATAATCTGTTAACGTAAGGTGTAACTTGATCAATAGTGTTTTTAATCAATTCTATGCAGATACAATCGGGCCCAGGACTTTTGTTTGAACTAATACTAAACACACTTGCTCGAATTTCATCGTCAGTAATTTGAACATTCAGAAGATCAGTTTAAATTATTTTCCATATTTTGGCAAATGTCCTCTAAACCAGTAACATCATTATCTTCACTTGTGTTTTGTAATAAGCCTTTAAAATGCTCATACCATTGTAAGGGTTTTATATAATGACTCTGTGACTTAAATTGCTGTCCATGTTTAATAGTATTCCAAAACAATTTTGGGTTTTTACCGGCCTCAACTCTAACTTTCTCCTGTTTTTAAATTTCAACGTTAATTTCCTTTTACGACATGCGCCTTTAAAAAGTTGTTTTTTAGTTTTATATTCACGAAGATCATTCATTTTATTTGTTTGTCTAAAATTTTCTAAGATATCTAATTTTACAATTTTTGAGTTGTTCACACTCAGTATCCCACCATTCAGGTTGTTTTTTATCGATTGATTTTTCTCTTGTTTTTCTTAATGACCATCATGTCAGCAGCGGTTTGATAAAGAGAAACAAACTCAGTTAGCGAATTTAAGGCCGAATAAACATTTGACTGAGTGAAGTTTTCATATAAATTATCGAACTTTTCATGAAATGCATGTTTCAAAGAGTCATTCCACTTAATTTTATTCCAGTGCAAAATTCAATATCAGCCTCATTTACATGAGTGACCTCTTTCAAGCTTTCTACTTGAAGGCAACCAAAGACGGAAATGATCTGAAAAGTGGACTACTATAACCTTAAACGACAATTTACAAGCAGTTTTTTTAAATTTATAATGCAGTGATTTTTATAATTGAAAAGCAGGTTGCTTCAAATAGCATTCTCTATACTTTTTCTCAAAAATCGGGTGCTATAATGATCTATATCGAAGGAATCATTACGACTTGCCATTAAAATGAACATATACGGGGACAGTGTTAAGATGTAACTATAAAGGTAAAACAGGTGTTGGGATTACATAGTACTTTTAGTGATACGTCAGGATACATGCAATGTAAACAAGCTTACGTATCGAGCGCATGGCGCAGTGGTTAGTAGTCTGCAGTTGTAATCATTATAAAGTAATCTGCAATGGTTCGAATCTCACTCTGGGCTTTTATTTAGTTAATACTGATAAAGGTGATCCTTTGGGAGCAACAAACACAATTAAGAGAATAAAGCAGACTCGGTTTTATTGAGTTTGTTCATGAGAAGTAATGAAAGAAGCAACACCTCTCACGCCCCCTAGCACCGGCTTAAGCGGTATTCTACTTCAAAGGCACCTATATTGGGCTCGTTGGTCCCAAAGGACCAGTAAAAATAACACTACTGATTAAGTCTTTTATAGGAAATTTTAAACATGTTATTTGTACAAAGTGACCTATACATTTTACACAATAACAAAATGAAACATACATTTTACACATGTGCGTCCGTCATCTGATTTGAACTGAACTGAATTGAATTTATAGTCTCACCAACAGCTAAGGTTATATGGCGACTTTCCAGCTTCCACTGGTGGAGGAAGACCCCAGGTGCCCTTCCGGGCAATTGTCGTGCACGGGCGGGCACCTGGGTAGAACCACCGACGTTCCGCAAGCCAGCTGGATAGCTTGCTCACCTCATCTGATTTGAACCCGGCACTAAAAGTTATATGATCGACACTGAAGAAGTCTGACAACACAAATGTTGGTTAGACCCGCTATCAAGCTATCACGCCAACAGGAACATGGTAACAGATATACCAGTATACCGTGTCTAAGTCAACTAACGATACGCAACTGAGTGCAACTGGCATCCGGCAACACATCAACTTATGTTATCGATGCCGACTAGTCGAAAAAGGAGTTATCAACTGTTAATTCATTTTACGCAGTTTCAATAAGGGGCATTTGTAGTACCCTGGAACAATCTGGGCTTTCAATAGCCACGTGTAATATTTTATGACCTCAGCACATGGATAGAGCTTGAAAGAACGCGTTTAGTGACATTTGACGGTTTAGTTTCTGTAATGTGTAATATCGACTTAATATACATGATCGCTTTTTGATCGCGCCACTGGTACAGAAGCGTAACTTGTGCGTTGTTATTCTGTTATAACATAGTGTTCGATTTAACAATTGAAAGTCCTAAAAAGTTACTAAGTTATATGGAGAGAATTTAGCTGAAACTGTATGCTACCAATGTGCGAATGCAGATAATACAGGCTATAATGAAGACGGAAAACTAGTACTACAAAGGGAAATACAAGACTGAAAACAAATAATCTACCGAGGTGAACGAATTAAAAAAAATAATCTTACCTTGTCTACAGCTGTTTGGAG
Organism: Cyrtodaria siliqua; assembly: GCA_037043455.1. NCBI lineage: Eukaryota > Metazoa > Mollusca > Bivalvia > Adapedonta > Hiatellidae > Cyrtodaria > Cyrtodaria siliqua. The sequence goes on from JAWPHD010010056.1 coordinate 35,518, forward strand.
AATGTTAATTCAGAGCAAATGTTAGCCATATTTATACCCTTTCGACTCACTTTTCACGTGCAGCATGTGGTGCATCGTTTTTTCGGACTACCATCATCATTTTCACAGTGTATGGTCAGAAACGCTGACTAACAGAATGTCAGCATTGACTCACTGCTTATTTACAGGTAATTCACAGTTGATGTTCGACTCGTAATAGCGTCGTTTGGCTATTGCAATCTTGAATTGATAATAAGTAACTATGAGGAGGTCTTTCAAATGCGCATGACTTACTGTGAGAATTGTAAAAAGATAAAACGCGCATTAATGACTTAATCACGTATATCTTCAAGACAAACATTATGACAAAAATGTAATGTTTTGGATGGCAAGAGAAATTCAACAATTGCCATAAGTTCATCCATAATTATTTCTCACCATAGACAATAACTCTTTCTTGTTTAACAATTACAAATTAGACAATAAATCTTCTTTGTTTAACAATTACAAATTAACAAACGGTAATCTTACTGATTGTTATTGTTAATATTACTGATCATGCCTTTCAAATGGTGTATAGCGTTTTTGAGAGATAACTGAAAACATGTTTTGACATGTTTGGTTTGGTTCGATAGTTTTAATAAGATTAATTGTTTGTCAAAAGCGAATTCATGTATTGTTCCGCGATAAACTAGATTTAATCCCTAGCGATATTTTTGAGACAGACTGTACCAGGCCGGTAGCCCTATTGTCAACCCGTTTGTGTTTGTAATGTCTCATGCCTTGTTTTCTTTTAACATTGGTAATTGTTGTTTGTGTTAATGCGTGGTTTTGGTTGACTGCGTTCTGTGACAGCTACATTTCCTGTTCGACTTGTATATCTACTTTTACGCTGTCCCATTTTATTTGGGATAACAATAGGGTCATAGTGAGGTTTGGTGCAACCTAGAACCTGGTTTAAACCCTCCAGCGGCGTTTGTTTCCGTTCCAAGACGGTAGCCCTATTGTTAATCCTTTTGTGTGTGTGATGTTACCTTGCTTCTTATTAACATTGTAATTGTTGTGTGTGTTAATGTGTGGTTTTGGTTGACGGTGCTCTGTGAAAGCAACATGTCCTGTTTGAATTGTGTACCTACTTTTAAGGTATTGAATGTTCCGACGCCGGCGTTGGAGGATTTGCGTTTATGTTAGTTTTTCTCGAATGTATGCTAACGAAATACTAGCCTCGGTCACCCGGCCCGCTTCTGATTTCTTCGTTACGCTATGCTACACGGATCCAGAACCAGGGCCTGGGGAAAATAGGACGTTTAAAATCGCCCTCTGGTTTTGGGCGATTTTGGTGAGATTTTTAGAGATTCAACGAGACTTTTAAAAAACATGTTTTTAAGTTAATTTAATGATATTTTCTTATTTTTAACTTATGAGAAGCAGCAAGTGACGTTAAAAAGTTTAACTGCTGCATCAACAATTGACGTTGTACTTGTTTTTACAACATGACGTCACGCAAACGTCGACTCTATGAGCATGAAAAAAACGCGCGAATAAATTGTGTTAATCGCTAGTGGGCGCTTTAATTGGCCTAATCTGCCCAGACCGATATCTGCAAGTAAGACATATGCATGATACGGTCTGGCTGGCCGAGACTAACGAAATACTCTTTGAAACTCAGTAGTACATTTCAAAGTGTTATAGCTGTTGCGAATAAGACATGAGTTCAAATTATCCAGTATTTTGGATTATGCATCTCAAACTGATATATCAGTGGCGCATGTAGCCATTTGCATTGAGGTCAAAGGGTAATTACCTTCTAGTTATTACTCTTAAGTCAACGTTTACCAGTTAGCTTGGCTTATCAACAAAGAAACCAAACTTGGGTCATTGTTGCATCTTGGGTTGAAATACGGTAGGTTTTGATACTGGGTAGTGTGGACGTTGTATAAAGACAAGATGGGTAGACGATTGAATTTATCTAAATTAGACGTATTGTTTCAATATCGGATGATTAAAATGTGTAGGTACTGGATAGTTGAACATAATTAAAGGTGAAGAATAAAAACAATATTACTTGACGCTTGATCTACTGCTGTGAAGTTTAAATTGTATTAACCATGGTGGTTTCTGGATAACATGAAATTGGTTGAAATAAGCCTGTTGAAACACATGTACCCATATTTTTGTACATTTATCATAACATGCGCGTAGTACACGGTGGTGTATTACGCTTTGTCGCTTTTTTATTGTTACGTAACCAAAGCACGATATATATCAGCTGAGCAACATGCACGTAGTACATCGTACTTTTTGCCGCCTTTACTTGTTACGTAATCAAAACACGATATTCATGTACATAAGCTCTTTATTCTTCTCAATGTTAGACCAGGATGAACGTGACACCTGTTTTTTTGTCTCGCCTTTTCGAAGGAAAAAAGAGACACAAGTGTTGCTTTTCCGGCGGCGGCGGCGGCAACATTCAAGTTTTGCGTTTAGGTCATTTTCTCACAAACTTTATGCACTATACCTTTCAAACTTTGCTTATAGTTGTATCATGGGTGGTACATCGCAACGTGACAAAGCAAATGTGGAAGTGACCTTGACCCTTCAAGCAAAGAGCAGATAAATTAAGAATTTTTAGGTTCAACTTTTGCGTTTAGGTCACTTTTTCACAAACTGTATGCACTAGATCTTTCAAACTTTGCTTATAGTTGTATCTTGGGTGGTACATGGCAACGTGACAAAGCAAGTGTGGAAGTGACCTTGACCCTCTAAGCAAAGGGCAGATAACTTAATGATTTTTAGGTTCAACTTTTGCGTTTTGGTCACTTTTTCAAAATCTGTATGCACTAGACCTTTAAAACTTTGCTTATAGTTGTATCTTAAGTGGTACATCGCAACGTAATAAAGCACATATGGAAGTGACCTTGACCCTCCAAACAAGGGCAGATAACCTTATAATTGTTATCTTCAACTTTGGCGTTTAGGTCACTTTTTCACAAACTGTATGCACTAAGACCTTTTAAACTTTGCTAATAGTTGTATCTTGAGTGGTACATTGCAACGTGACAAAGCAAATGTGGATGTGACCTTCATCATCCAAGCAAAGGGCAGATAACTTTATTTGTTACATTTACATCACTTTCACATGAACTAAAATTATGCACTAGATGTTTTAAACCTAATTTATAGCTTAATCTTTGGAAGAAAACATATTTTGTTTTGACGTAGTTGTGTCGCCGGTAGTGCATCTTTTTTTTGGATACCTGGATTTCATCTATGACCTTGACCTACTTTTTGGAGCTGATGATTTTTAGCTCTACTGGCCAAAGGCCTTCATTTTTCATCCGATCTTAACCAAACTTTACCAGATTGTTTGTATCAATTAAAGCTCGCACAAGTTCGAAAGCCAGCCAGATCGGACCAATAGCAGCGGAGTTATGGCCCTTGATTTAGTTAAAAATGCTATATTTTGCCTCGTTAATACGATAGGACTTTCATTTTTCATCTGATCTTTACCAAACTTTAACAGATGTTTTGCCTTTTTTTTTTTATCATTAATATATTATTAATTTTTTTTATTTTTTTTAAATAGATATATTTTTTTTATATTTTCTTTTTTGTTTTAATTTTTTTTTTTTTTTTTTTTTTTTTTTTTTTTTAATTTCTTATTTCATTTTTTTTTGTTAATAATTTTGTTGGTGTTAACGCCGTGTTAGCAGGAAGCATTGCTGTGCCTATTGCATTTTGTTCCAGTTTGCTGATTTTTGATGGAGTTACGGCCCCTTGATATTCTGTTTTTTAATTTCTTGTCGGCGCTACTCCTCCTAAACGGCTTGTTGGATTTCTACAGAATTTGGCAGGAAGCCTCAGCAAAGCATGGTATATCAATGAAATGTTGGACACGTTCGAAAACCAGCTAGATCCCCACCCACACACCCATTTTTATGAAATTTCATTCATAGAAGAAAGTGGAACAAATTAAAAAATGCCCATGCCAGACTAGACACAGCAGACTTATTATTGCCATGATTACCAGGTGAGCGATCTAAGGCCATCCTATCCCTGTTGTTTTGCAATGTTTTAAAAAAACTACTGATGGGAATTTTATGTCGACAACCCTTGATATAAGAGCCGTTTTAGCCAGTAGATCATCCACAGGCCCTCTTGGGCCTCTTGATTTTAATAGAATGGCATTTTGTTTTTGAACAAATGCACTTAAATGTCATCTCAGCAAACGGCAAACTCGATTTTTTTTAATTACTAAAATGTTTACAAACTTTCATTTAAGCATCATTGACCTTTTTATTTTAAGTCCAGCTCCCGTTAGGCGAAACATGTGAATCCACGGATTTATTGTTTTAAAAAAGATCTAAACAAGAACTTCCGAAGAAAAGAGCAGCTCGGTATTCGCCCGCAAACACCCACCCACCCCCACAACAACCCCTCTTGATGATGTGGGGATTGAGGTTAGCCGTTGTGGTATAACATTAAACAAAACAACATAGAAACATGTATATAACAGAAAACATGTACAAATAAAGAAAAAAAACGGGTTTCAGGTTGAATGGTTTTGGGGCGGGCGGTGTGGGGTTGGAGTGTGAGAATCTCATGCCCTTATATGGTTAAACTTTGAAAATGTAAAATATATAAGGTCAGTAACAACAGACTGGATATATACCTTGCCGAAATGAATCCGATATCTACTTATTTTCTAGAAAATAAGCCCCCAACGGCATCCCAAACCTCAGCACCAAAGAACTAGATAAGAAACATGCTATTTATGAGGAAAACAATCATTTGATAGTGCTCCCGTCCACCCCGCCCCCCCCCCCCCCCCAAACACACACTCCCAGCCCAACCACTCTTTATGATGGATGGGTGGGGATTGAGGTGGACATTTATGGTGCAATAAAAAGGAAAAAAAAAAACAGCGCAGAAACATGCATTTATAAAGGATGGGTTTGTGTGCGATGGTGTAAGTTTGGGTGGGGCGGAGTGGCCCGCGGGTATTGGGGGTTAGGAAACACATGCCCAGATATGGTTAAGGGCTATTGGTCAGCCATCTTTGAAAAGAAAATCCAAAATGGATGGTGTATGGTTAATTGAAATTTTCATCCAAATGCATATTATAGGCATGAACATTGTAAATGATATAATAGATGACATTAATGCAACATTATTGATGTGAACAAAATATTAGAAACAATATTTATTTGGCAGAAATAGTGCCCTTTATATTCGAAAAGTTTAGTGGAATTTTACTCTAAGATGTTTGTTTTTATGTTAAATAAATGTGTCCATAGAATTGTCCATTTATCTAAAAATGGCACACGAGACATCATTTCTAAAAAAAGTAAGCCATTTTATCACATCATCCAAAATTCGAATTACACCAGTGTTAAAAATGAAGACTTTCTTGATACGCCATGTGCCTTCAACACACGCACATGATAAACATGAAAAGCATGCAGATGAATTGTAAATTGAAACATGCTGTATGGTGAAACATTCGAATAAACTGGTAATTTGATCGTATTCATATGTTATTATTTAGTTTGTGCTGTTTTTATAGGAATATAATAATAAATTACTCTTGTGTTGCCATGCTTCTATTCGCAACAGTCACTCAGTTGTGTTTAATACATCCAAAAATATAGTTGCCATTTATAATAGTTTGACAATTAAAACCCGTCAGTGCCTCCATACTATAGCATTGAGATTATTTTGAAAGTACATGGCATTGAAAGAATAGCTTGTTTTGTTTACAATGATTGACTTTGAAATGTGGATGATGTGATAACATGCCGTATTTAATTATTCTGCCAAATAAATATTGTTTCTGATATTATGTTCACATCAATAGTGTTGCATTTATGTCATCTATTATATCATTGACAATGTTCATGCCTATAATATGCATTTGGATGAACATTTCAATTAATCATACCCCATCTATCTTGGATTTTTTTTCAAAGATATCTGACCAGTAGTCCTTAAGATTTGAATAACAAGAGTAAAATATATACAATATATACATATACATTACTTCAATCATTAAACTCACTGGGTCGAAACGATGTTACATGATGATTGGTTTCTATGTACAGCACGTATCAGATTCCTATGGCTGTTGTTGCTATTTATAAGATTTTTTACTTTCACTGTTACTGACACATTGTTTTGAAAAGCATTACACACACGATTTTCTGTCATCTAAGTTTAGGTGAGTGAGTGCATGAATTATTGTCCAATTAGTTTCTTTTGTTATTTTCTAACCATGCGCTTGTTAGACTGTCAATAAAGCGGAATTAATTGGTCAAAGGGAAATTGTCTTTTACTGTAATTTTTATATGTTTTAGCACAATTTACGTTATTCCAAGAAACATGAACAGTGATGTTACACTGTTAATTATATTTTCAAGCGGTAACAAATGTTTCAGAATAGATTTATTATTTGAATAAATTGCCAAAATGGTAAAACATCATTGCATTGAATAATCTGGATGCATATCAGATTCTGCAGGCATACAATTTTTATGTTAAATATTCTTCTGTACAATATTCTAGATTCTAACGTACGTTGTTATGGATTCTCTCTTTCAACCGTATCGAATATAACCATTTTCATAAGGCTGTCTAGTGTTATTTGACGACGGACTCTTACATATCTCATTTCCTTTATGCATTCTGTTGTCATAGACATTGTATGGAGTAGTTGATTCTTCAGATACGTTTGGCCTTCGTGTGATAAATCAGAAATACTTTTAACATCTCGTTCAATCCATTTGTTGATCTCAGTCGACGTGTTTTGTATAGTTTGGATCTCTACTTCTAATCTTTTCTCCTTCTGGGAAAGTGTTGGTTGCGCTTCGTGTCCAAAGAGGTCGACCTCGCCTGCAGTCTTTCCGAATCCTGATGTAATTGTTTGCCATCAAGACATATATGGTAAGCTTTCAGGTTTGCCGACAATACCACAACAGCGTCAATATTAGATTCAATAACACCAGGTTTAGCACACTTTAATTAATACGTCTTCTTCTGTGCGTTTAATGTTTTCGGATCGGGACATACGAAATTCACAAGACACACGTCAGTTTTACTTTTCGCAACATTCAGCTCGTTTCCTCCATGTACTGTCATTGTTTTATACCCGCCCATAAACCTGATAAGATTTAAAGCGAAATAAGATTGCCCGACGACCCAGAACTGTCTTGAGAAAATCGCATTAATCGTGCATCACCGACAGTTGAAAATTGGATTACATCGAAAAACAGTTGCGCTGCAATATGATCGACACTGAAATCACCATTATCTACCATGTCAAAGAATGCTATCCACTCCGTTATCGACCATGCTCCGCTAAATGCGATGTTACAGATGGAAGTCATTTACGTAGGCATGAGGCTGTGGCTTGTATGAAATCCGCATCCTCCAAAATGACTTTCTCTCCAGTTTCTTCAGTTTCGACCGGGATATCCTCACTAAGTTCAGTGAAACCTTCACTTTCCCCCAATACTTCACTACATGGATCACCTTGAGTTTCATTGAGTCCTTGATTTGACAAATGCGTATCACAAGTTTGGATGTCAGTAAATAGATGTTTATGAACTGATTTAGTGGGAGTGTTAATTTTACACATTTTTCTAAGCGGGCTATCTGTGGTTGTTTTTGATGGTATCTGTAATTTACCGGTTATATCGTCTACTGACAAGTGACTTGGATCACATTTAATGTCTTTGCCTAACAGCTAAAAAGTCCGTATGTTAAATTTTGTTCCTGTTGATGTCAGACACTTAAGTATGACAGATATTTTTTCATTATGATGTTGTAGAACACAATGTTGGACAGCTTCGTGGCTGCTTTCAAACCATAATGCGCAATATGCACACTGTGTAGTCAAAATGTTCACATGAAACAGACAGTGTATGTGTTTAGAATCTTATACATTTCTGTACGCGAGAATCTGATGCAAATAAACTGACTGTACATCGGAATCTGTAACACCTTCTCTCGGACACCGTAACATGTAGATATAAAAAATCGATCATTCATGATAAATGAAGGACTGATTTATAAAAAATATATGTTTATTTCAGATTGAAATACATGAAAGTTCTACGCCAGATGATTCTTTATGATCTGGGCTCATATTTAGAGTATTTTTTCGCAAAAATCAAATATTGGAAAATTCAGGCATATATTGGTTAATACTGAATGTTGACTTTGTCTATGACAATAATTGAATAAAAGGCAATTCCAGAATGAGTTCAAACTATCGTTATCACTCAAACATCATTTTAACAACACTTAGACTCGCCACATGGAGAGAATCCACAACAATGTGTACAAAAAATCAAACAAGGTACTGCAAAATCTCATAGGAACCAAATATCGTGTAACGTCGTTTCGACCCAGTGAAACTAGTTTGTTGCGATTATATCCTGCTGCAAACATTGCAGGTGTGAGCAGAGGACCTACTTTGGTTGAAATACATGTATTTGTCTAGTCATGTTAATGGTACAACCTCTGTGTTTCACCATCTACTGGAAATACATTACCCAAACTGCATCAGTTTGCACTGCTTGTCGACCTGAAATGTCATTGTATGGGCTCGACTGTCACTCGATATGCAGGCAGTGGCCATATAGTCTCAACATGAATTTGGCATTATCTATATAATCATACAATGTGCAAGATCTAAATAGATTTGTATCGCCAAAGGCGACAATTGTGGAATTATGTTTTAACAACAACTTAAATTTAACTACTTTCGTCCATTAGCGTTATATGCAATGTCAACCTTTGGCGCTCTTGGTGGTCGATAAGCGTTATATTAAATTTCAACATTGGATGCTCTTGGTGGTCGATGAGCGTTATATTTAAGGTCAACATTGGATGCTCTTTGTGGTCGATGAGCGTCATATTTAAAGTCAACCTTGGACACTCTTAGTGGTCGATGAGTGTTATATGCAATGTCAACCTTGGACGCTCTTGGTGGTCGATGAGCGTTATATTTAAAGGTCGATGAGCGTTATATTCTATGTAAACTTTGGACGCTCTTTGTGGTCGATGTGCGTTATATTTAATGTCAACCATGGACGCTCTTGATGGTCGATGATCGTTATATTCCATTCAAACTTGTACGCTCTTGGAGGTCTATGAGCATTATATTCAATGTCAAACTTGTACGCTCTATGAGGTCTATGTAAACTTTGGACGCTCTTTGTGGTCGATGTGCTATATATTTAATGTCAGCCTTGGTCGCTTTTAGAGGTCTATGAGCATTATATTCAATGTCAGACTTGGACGCTCTTGGAGGTCTATGAACGTTATATTCAATGTCAACCTTGGACGCTCTTAGAGGTGTATGAGCATTATTAGTACAGCTCCTTTGTGAAAAAATTGTGCACTTTGGGTTAAAGGCATGAAACTTGGCACACTGGAAGAGTTTAACATACTAAATTTCCAAGATGGCCGCCAAATCCAAGATGGCCGCCAAAATGATATGATTATTCTTATTTATTTTTTATATGTTTTTGGTATGGTAATTTTAACTCAAATGTTCATATTTTAGTGGTGTGAGATGTAAGGTTTCCTAAAATAATATTATTATGGTGTCAAAACTATTACTATGACGATAAAATTTAAAATGGCGGCCTTAAAGCGCGAAAACCAGTGAAAAACTTTTTTTTTTAAAAGTTATAGTTTTATTTTAATGCAAGTTCTTTTGGCCTTTGCAGTTAGAAAGGAAAGGACGAAGTCTGACCATTTACATAGTATAAGAGTCCATAATGTTTTGATTTAAGTGTTAAAACAACGACTAGAAAGAAGACAAGTATTTCTTCATTACACAATTTTTCAAAACAAATCTGCACATATTCTGCTTTTCAAACTTACACACCCTATGAGAACTAATATTCAATTATCACTTAGTTGAATAGTCAGAAGTGGTCTTGTTACAGCTATGCAGAGCATGTAGCTAGGATGATAATCCTACGTTCGATAATACATACATACTCTACTTAAAAATTGTGAACATGTTCCAAGATATATCGTTTGTGTACCTGAAAAGCTAATCGTTGTCTCTCACAATCTCCACCACACCTACATATTGCTGTACATCTTATTGCCGCTTTTACACATTTAAATCGGCCTCTGCATCCCTTTTCTGCCTAACACCCACATCTTAATAGTTCTTGGCAAGCTTTAGAAGCTTCAGGAAGTACTGTCCACAATGGTTCCCAGATCTGGTCTTGGGTACTCTGCCAGCCCCAAAGACTTGGGCATGGTGAAATAACACTTCATTCTAAGGACAGACCCCCAACAATATCCAGCCTGATATGCTACTCCCTTAGTGTGTTGAGGTAAAGCAGCAGATGTTGGTGGTATTAAATCGATTGACCTTCCTTTCTTTGTGAAGAGATATTTTCATACCTCATCTGATGTTTCACGCGTGCTTGTCCTGTCATACAAAAAAAAACTACAAAGCGTTCCAGAATCGGCATCTTCTCTTCCAACTCTTGCAAAGAAGGAGTACAGCCCAATACATGAAAAGCTTGATTGACATCTGGATAAATGCTGCTTACTGCCCATGCAGGCTTGATTTCTTTACCCCTGAAAAAGGAAGTTTGGTCACAGCCTGTAAAAGCATGCATACCTGACAATGCTTTCGACTTTTCTGGACCCAGGGATTCGGATATGCCATGTGCAGATATGGAACGAAAATGCTTCCCAGTGCCAAATGTAATCAACAATTCATTAACACAAAGCTCACTGAAGAGAGCAATTGATAACTCAAGAACATCAGTATCAACAGTTCTGATCATCACTCGTTTGTAGTTTTGTTTACCACAGTCTTTCACATGCAACAGTAACCTAGTATCTGCCTCTTCATGTGTACATGGCGAAAGAAATATAAAAGGATCGGACAGGGAAAGTAGCATTCAAGGAGGACAGTCAACCACAAAACACAGAAACAAACACGCAAACAGACAAACAAGAAGGCAAAAGCAATAATAAATGCAAACGACATCACAAACACAAAAGGGTTGACAATAGGGCTACCGCCTTGGAACGGTCAGTGGCAAAGTAGGCCACTGGGGGTTTAAACCGGTTCTAGGGTGCACCAAACCTCACACTTACCCTATTGTCATCCCATTAAAACAAGACAGTGCAAATAAAGAAATCCCCGCCATGATCTAATATCTAACCAACAAGGCAGCATCAATAGGCAATATAAGTAAAACACAAATATGCTCGTGTAAATATAATACAAAAAAAAAAAAGCCTACAAAGCCACAATGAAGGTACTCAATGACTTGGCAGAAGTCAGAGCAGTAAGAGAATAAACCATTAAGGGTACGACAAGAAAGATCACTTACATCTTCTCTCGGTGGATTGCAGATTACATCTTTGTCCTTGGTTGACACTATTTGTTTATCAATAATTTCATTTGCCGCAGATTCAGTAGCTAGGTAACTAAATAGTTCGACCTTATTTTCATCAACTCGAAGGAATGATTTCCAATTTGCAGGTACATTTGAATATGACTGCACTCTTCTACGTACACCGTTACCACGTTTACTGCGTGTCATTGCCGGCTATCCTTGATTTACTGATCTCAGACATTATATACTCTGCTTGTATTTTGTAGTTGTCTATTGATGAAGGGAGTGAATACCTGCTTGGAGTAATCTGCAAATGTATTGGCTGCTCCAGGTTTTAACATGTTACCTATAGCTGGTTTTAACATGATAACTATAGCTGCACCTTCGAAGTGGTTCTGCAGACATGTTACCAAATCTGATTGTGTTCCAGATCACAACTTACCAAAGCTAGAGGGTGATGTGGGGTAGCCTTGGTAGCTTTGGTTTTCATGGCGAAAACTGTCATCAATGTCACTATCACGAACTTGACAGGAAGCGTAGAGTTGGGAAAATAATGAAGTTCTTCTTTAGCGAATTGATTGCCTCCCTTTCATTTGTTATTTTTCGTTGACTCACTGGACAACTAAACAAAGGAAACGTGTTCTTCTTTACTGGGTCACATAACGAAACAGTTCTCTCTTTAAGCCGTTCCTGCACATACATGGCGAACTTCTCTTCTCCTACTCTTTCTATGTTACGAACATTGGCAGCTACATGTACATACTCATCTACAATGTCTCTAGTCTCTAATACTAGCAGGTCTCTATTGTACTCCTTAACATGATTTCCCATTTCCTTCACAACTCCACGTAGACAGTTACATTTAACTTGATTTGCAAAGGTAGATTAAAATCCTTTCTGATGTTCGTGATGATGTTTATTTGGTTCCTTACATTGACTATTCTTAATAGGATCCTGTGACAATTCAAATTCGCTTATAACCCTTTTACACTTCTGGTCATGAAACCATCCACCGAAGCAACTGTTTTGTATTTTCTGTTAGGCCCACTGCTCCCCTATCATCTTTGACACATTTGTTGTTCTGCTCATGGGCATGGTCAGTTACAATTGATGAAAGGCCTGCTGGGTTTTCTGAATCACAAAATTGCCTTTGTTAAACTCTGTGACTACAGCTGGGTGCTTTTCTGTCAATCAATTCATGTCCCGCAGATGCACTGGTAACTATCTTGCACAAATGATTTGATCTAATGCAAACAAAACAAGTTATAATCCTGGTTAGTGAGTCAATATACAGCTTGAAATTCCCTTCTCTTAAGGACCTAACAAACACAAATACTAGCAATTCAAATTGCAAAGTAATATTGGAACAGAGAACTTTTTCTTTTTCTTTCCTCTTGCCATTCTTTAAAGGTTAAACACTGGTCACCCATAGAACTAGTGTAGGCCTCATAGGCCTTTGTCATCAAAATGTACAAGCTGCTTGCAGCGACTTGGTGCGCATGGCGTGTTCGTATTATATGACTGGCTTTAAGGAATGAATCTGCTTTGCCGGATGTGGCAATATTGGCTTGTATTATGACAGAGGTCCATCCAATTGCTCTCACACCAAGCACCTAGTGTTTTCATAGCTGCTAGTTCAATTTGTAGCCCTCTTAACTCAAAACTATGTGGTCTTCACCATAGAATGGCGTAGCATGGCCACCGACGTTATCTGCTGGTTTATTTCTGTTGTTTAGCTTATGTTCGGCGTGAAATGCTGCGTAAAATTAGCAGCTCTATTTATTATTTAATCGAGCATCATTTTTAATTAACTTTAAATCTGCTTGAATATAATTAAACAAAATGTTGAGTTGTAAATTTTCTTTCTTATTATACCATATGTTTATTATACCATACATTTAAAAATATTATTGGTGCAATATATTCATCAGTGAGTAATATTTAAAAGCATTTTGCTTTGACCTATTATAATAATTAATAATAATGATTTGCAAATATGCAAGTTATGTGAAAAATCTAAGGCGTCTCCCCATGTTTTAAGATCGCAGGGTGTTAGCTTGCATATCCATGTAATATTCGGTCTGAAAAGGATTTGCACTGTAGTACTCATTCAATATCAAATTACAAAATCTCACCAAGAGTGTATGTTGTAGTGTGACACCTGTAGGCTGTCTGTTTTTTGTCAGTAATGGTTACCTAAATCAATGATCAGTGTTTACAAATATGAGACTAAAATAACAGGATTCTTCCTAAAAAGAACATGCATAAAGACATACTATTTAGATGAAAAGCTTTGGAGTAATATTAACATTTGTATCAGAAACTAAAACAATGCTATTCATCTGTCAAACTGAAAGTAGTTAACTATAATATTTACACAATTGCAATAAATACCAATTAGGTATTGGTAGTGGATTGGATTTCACTAATTAAATGAGCAGAGAGAATTTAATAAGTGATTATTACATCCACATTTATCTATGATGTATTTATTCATTTGAAAATACCACAAATAGTATTAAAAACTACCCGATGAACTTAAAAATATGGTTTTATCTTTGAAAATTATATTTTTTATCACAAGTTTTTATTTGTTTTACTATTAAACTTACATTTTGAGCATCAAGTGTATAATTATTGAATTTTACTATTGATATTATTATATATCTCTAAAGACAGTAGTGAAATTTTAGGACTTTTGGCGCCCATTTTGAAAATGGCGGCCATATTGGATTTTTTTGCTTGGCCTTATAGCCAGAACTGTTTGATATGATGTCATCTATTACTGTGCCAAGTTTCATGCTTTTAACCCAAAGTGCACAATTCATTCAATATTTTGCACGAAGGAGCTGTACTATATATTCAATGTCAAACTTGGACGCTCTTGGTGGTCGATGATCGGTATATTCAATGTCAACCTAGGGTGCTCTTGGTGGTCGATAAACGTTATAGTTAATGTCAACCTTGGAAGTTCTAGGAGGTCGATGAGCGTTATATTCAATGTCAACATATGGTGCTCTTGGTGGTCGATAAACGTTATATTCAATGTCAACCTAGGGAGCTCTTGGAGGTCAATGAGCGTTATATTTAATGTCAACCTTGGACACTCTTGGTGGTCAGGAGCATTATATTAAATGTCAACATTGGACGCTCTTGGTGGTCTATGAACGTTATATTCAATGTCATCCTAGGACGCTCTTGGTGGTCGATGAACGTTATATTTAAGGTCAACCTTGGAAGTTCTAGGAGGTCGATGAGCGTTATATTCAATGTCAAACGTGGACGCTCTTGGAGGTCTATGAGCGTTATATTCAATGTCATCCTAGGGTCCTCTTGGTGGTCGATGAACGATATATTTAATGTCAACCTTGGAAGTTCTAGGAGGTCGATGAGCGTTATATTCAATGTCAACATATGGTGCTCTTGGTGGTCGATAAACGTTATATTCAATGACAACCTAGGGTGCTCTTGGAGGTCGATGAGCGTTATATTTAATGTCAACCTTGGACACTCTTTGTGGTCAAAGAGCCTTATATTTAAAGTCAACATTGGACGCTCTTGGTGGTCGATGATCGTTATATTTCAAGTTAACATTTGACGCTCTTGGTGTTTGATGAGCGTTATATTCAATGTCAACCTTAGACGCTCTTGGTGGTCGATGAGCGTTATTTACAATGTCAACATTGGACGCTCTTGGTGGTGGATGTGCGTTTTGTTCAATGTCAACTTTTGACAGTCTTTATGGTCGATGATCGTTATATTCAAAGTCAACCTAGCCTCCTAGGGTGCTCTTGGTGGTCGATGAGCATTATATTTAATGTCAACCTTGGACGCTCTTTGTGGTCGATGTGCGTTATATTCAAAGTCAACCTTGGACGTTCTTGATGGTCGATGAGCGATATATTCAATATCAACCTTAGTCGCCCTTGGTGGTCGATAAGTGTTATATTTAATGTCATCATTGGACGCTCTTGGAGGTGGATGAGCGTTATATTCAATGTCAACCATGGACGCTCTTTGAGGTCAATGAGCGTTATATTCAATACCGATTGTGGACGCTCTTGGTGGTCGATGAGCGTTATATTTAATATCGAACTTGGACGCGCTTGGAGGTCGATGAGCGTTATATTTAATGTCAACCTTGGACGATATTTGTGGTCGATGGGCGTTATATTCAATGTCAACCTTGGGTGCTCTTGGTGGTCGATGATCGTTATATAAAGTCTTGGTGGTCGATGAGCGTTATATTTAATGTCAACATTGGATGTTCTTGGTGGTCGATGAGCGTTATATTAAATGTAATACATTGAACGTTCTTGGTGGTCGATGAGCGTTATATTTAATGTCAACCTTGGACGCCCTTGGAGGTCGATGCTCGTTATATTAAATATCAACATTTGACGCTCTTTGTGGACGATGAGCGTTATATTTAATGTCGACCTTGGACGTCCTTAGTGGTCGATGAGCGTTATATAATATGTAAACTTTGAATGTTCTTGGTGGTCGATGAGCATTGTAGTTAATGTTAACATTGGACGCTCTTGGTGGTCGATGAGCGTTATATTAAATATCAACATTTGACGCTCTTTGTGGACGATGAGCGTAATATTTAATGTCAACATTGGACGCTCTTGGTGGTCGATGAACGTTATATTCAATGTCATCCTTGGGCGCTCTTGGAGGTCGATGCTCGTTATAGTTAATGTCAACATTGGACACTCTTGGTGGTCAAGGAACATTATATTTAATGTCAACATTGGACTCTCTTGGTGGTCGATGAACGTTATATTCAATGTCATCCTTGGACGCTCTTGGTGGTCGATGAATGTTATATTTAAGGTCAACCTTGGAAGTTCTAGGAGGTCGATGAGCGTTATATTCAATGTCAAACGTGGACGCTCTTGGTGGTCGATGAGCGTTATATTCAATGTCAACCTAGGGTGCTCTTGGTGGTCGATGAACGTTATATTTAATGTCAACCTTGGAAGTTCTAGGAGGTCGATGAGCGTTATATTCAATGTCAACATATGTTGCTTTTGGTGGTCGATAAACGTTATATTCAATGGGAACCTAGGGTGCCCTTGGAGGTCGATGAGAGTTATATTTAATGTCAACCTTGGACACTCTTGGTGGTCAAAGAGACTTATATTTAATTTCAACATTGGACGCTCTTGGTGGTCGATGATCGTTATATTTCAAGTTAACATTTGACGCTCTTGGTGGTTGATGAGCGTTATATTCAATGTCAACCTTGGACGCTCTTGGTGGTCGATGAGCGTTATGTTCAATGTCAACATTGGACGCTCTTTGTGGTCGATGTGCGTTATATTTAATGTCAACATTGGACAATCTTGGTGGTGGATGTGCGTTGTGTTCAATGTCAAATTTGGACAGTCTTTGTGGTCGGTGATCGTTATATTCAATGTCATTCTTGGACGCTCTTGGTGGTCAAAGAGCATTATATTTAATGTCAACATTGGACGCTCTTGGTGGTCGATGATCGTTATATTTCAAGTTAACATTTGACGCTCTTGGTGGTTGATGAGCGTTATGTTCAATGTCAACATTGGACGCTCTTTGTGGTCGATGATCGTTATGTTCAATGTCAACATTGGACGCTCTTTGTGGTCGATGATCGTTATATTCAAAGTCAACCTAGCCTCCTTGGGTGCTCTTGGTGGTCGATGAGCATTATATTTAATGTCAACCTTGGACGCTCTTTGTGGTCGATGAGCGTTATATTTAATGTCAACATTGGACGCTCTTGGTGGTCGATGTGCGTTACATTCAAAGTCAACCTTGGACGTTCTTGATGGTCGATGAGCGTTATATTCAATATCAACCATAGTCGCTCTTGGTGGTCGATACGTTTTATATTTAATGTCATCATTGGACGCTCTTGGAGGTGGATGAGCGTTATATTCAATGTCATCCATGGACGCTCTTTGAGGTCGATGAGCGTTATATTCAATACCGACTGTGGACACTCTTGGTGGTCGATGAGCGTTATATTTAATATCAAACTTGGACGCTCTTGGAGGTCGATGAGCGTTATATTTAATGTCAACCTTGGACGATATTTGTAGTCGATGGGCGTTATATTCAATGTCAACATTGGGTGCTCTTGGTGGTCGATGATCGTTATATAAAGTCTTTGTGGTCGATGATCGTTATATTCAATGTCATCCTTGGACGCTCTTGGTGGTCAATGAGCGTTATATTCAATGTAAACATTGGACGCTCTTAGTGGTCGATGAGCGTTATATTAAATGTAAACATTGAACGTTCTTGGTGGTCGATGAGCGTTATATTTAATGTCAACATTGGACGCTCTTGGTGGTCGATGAGCGTTATATTCAATGTAAACATTGGACGCTCTTAGTGGTCGATGAGCGTTATATTAAATGTAAACATTGAACGTTCTTGGTGGTCGATGAGCGTTATATTTAATGTCAACATTGGACGCTCTTGGTGGTCGATGAGCGTTATATTTAATGTCAATATTGGATGTTCTTGGTGGTCGATGAGCGTTATATTAAATGTAAACATTGAACGTTCTTGGTGGTCGATGAGCGTTATATTTAATGTCAACCTTGGACGCCCTTGGAGGTCGATGCTCGTTATAGTTAATGTCAACATTGGACGCTCTTGGTTGTCAATGAACGTTATATTAAATATCAACATTTGACGATCTTTGTGGACGATGAGCGTTATATTTAATGTCAACCTTGGACGCCCTTGGAGGTCGATGCTCGTTATAGTTAATGTCAACATTGGACGCTCTTGGTGGTCGATGAGCGTTATATTTAATGTCAATATTGTACACTCTTGGTGGTCAATGAGCGTTATATTCAGTGTCAACCTTGGACGCTCTTGAAGGTCGAGGAGCGTTATATTCAATGTCAACCTTGGACGCACTTGGAGGTCGATAAGCGTTATATTGGATGCTCTTTGTCGTCGACAAGCGTTATATTGGACGCTTTTTGTGGTCGATGAGCGTTATTTTCAATGTCAACCTTGGACGCTTTTGGTTGTCGATGAGCGTTATATTTAATGTCAAGAGTGGACGCTCATGATGATCGATGTTCAATGTCAACATTGGAAAGTCTTTGTGGTCGATGATCGTAATATTCAATGTCATCCTTGGACGCTGTAAGTGGTCAATGAGCGTTATATTTAATGTAAACATTGGACTCTCTTGGTGGTCGATGAGCGTTATATTTAATGTAAACATTGGACGCTCTTGGTGGTCAATGAGCGTTATATATTTAATGTCAACATTGGGTGCTCTTGGTGGTCGATGAGCGTTATATACAGTCTTTGTGGCGATGATTGTTATATTCAGTGTCATCCTTGGAAGCTCTTGGTGGTCAATGAGCGTTATATTCAATGTAAACTTTGGACTCTCTTGGTGGTCGATGAGCGTTATATTCAATGTAAAAATTGGACGCTCTTAGTGGCCGATGAGCGTTATATTCAATGTAAACATTGAACGTTCTTGGTGGTCGATGAGCGTTATATTTAATGTCAACATTGGACGCTCTTGGTGGTCGATGAGCGGTATAATTAATGTCAACATTGGATGTTCTTGGTGGACGATGAGCATTATATTCAATGTAAACATTGGGCTTTCTTGGTGGTCTATGAACGTTATATTCAATGTCAATATTGGATGCTCTTTGTGGTCGATGAACGGTATATTCAATGTAAACTTTGAATGCTCTTTATGATCGATGAGCGTTATATTCAATGTAAAGATTGGACGCTCTTGGTGGTCGATGAACGTAATATTCAATGTCAACAGTGGACGCTCTTGGAGGTAGATGAACGTTATATTCAATGTCAACATTGGACGCTCTTGGAGGTAGATGAACGTTATATTCAATGTCAACATTGGACGCTCTTGGCGGTAGATGAACGTTATATTCAGTGTCAACATTGGACGCTCTTGGAGGTAGATGAACGTTATATTCAATGTCAACATTTGACGCTCTTGGAGGCAGATGAACGTTATATCCAATGTCAACATTGGATGCTCTTTGTGGTCGATGATCGTATATTCAATGTAAATATTCAACGTTCTTTGTGGTCGATGAGCGTTATATTTAATGTCAACATTGGACGCTCTTGGTGGTCGATGAGCATTATATTTAACGTCAACATTGGATGTTCTTGGTGGTGGATGCGCATTATATACAATGTAAACATTGAACGTTCTTAATTGTCAACATTGGATGTTCTTGGTGGTTGATGAGCATTATATTCAATGTAAACATTGAACGTTCTTGGTGGTCGATGAGCGTTATATTCCATGTCGACATTGAATGTTCTTGGTGGTCGATGAGCGTTATATTCAATGTAAACATTGGACGTTCTTGGTGGTTGATGAGCGTTATATTTAATTCCAACATTGGACGCGCTTGGTGGTAGTTGAGTTTTCCATTCAGTATAATGGATACCAACCTATGGAAGTTCTTGATGGTCGTTAAGATTATTAGTATTCTTACCTATAATGGAAACATGTGTCCTCACACACATGATCTTATTAATGTTGGATTTGACATTTTGTGTCTTGGTTAGTTTCTGTTGTTCTTTTTGTTATTCGGTAAAATAACGAGCGTTTATATAACAAAATAGTTGTATCCTTTAAGACGTAATATTAAATATCTTACAAGAAAGAAGTAGGTTTTTTAAACCGGTAAAAGAGAAGACTGTATTAAATGAGTTTAAAATATTAATGTAGTGTTATTTATATTCAGTTAGTATCGTCAGCAGATAATACGTTCCTTTGTTGTCTATCGAAACATACTAACACTTTGAATTATAGATACTATAAATAATCCAGGAAAAAGAAATAAAAGGCTAAATGGTTTCCAGGAAATGTCAATACTAATTCCAAACAGTAACTCAATATGATGAGGAGGATAGCATTAACAAGAGCATGTCAATAACGAGTTTATTATACATCCACTTTTATCCCTTAACGAAAAGTTTACAAATATGTCATCCTTGTGTAATAAGTCTCGCCTTAATACATCTTATCAGTTTTACAACTATATAAGTGTCTGCATGCTGTGTTCGTCTGGATGTTTTCTGGACAAGTTTGGTCGCAAAGTTGCATGCATCTTTTTCATCTCTGTGAACGTTACTCGTCTGAGTTAGCTTTGTGATTCACTTGTCATAACCCAAGATGTCCGCCATATTAACTATGTACACATTCCAAGATGGCTACCATATTAACTATGTGCAAAATCAAAGATTGAAACCATATTAACTTTTTGCAAAACCTAAGATGGCTACCATATTAGCTATGCTCAAAATCCAAAATGGCACCCATATTAACTATGTGCAAAGCACAAGATGGCCACCATATTAACTATGTTGACAATTCCTGTTCGAAACAAAATGGCTACAGACAGTTACCACTCTTGGGGAATCTGTACACAGGGAGCAAAGGGTAATGCATTAGGACTAGATAGCTATCATACAAGCGAATATTCGTATCATATCAGCGCTATAATTCGTTCTACAGCTATTGATAACTGTTAGTACGGTGGTCCAATCTACTTCGTAGCTTACCGTAACACAATGACAAATAGGTTCTAAATAAGTGCTTTAGTTCAAGTAGTTGAAATTTGATTGGCACGTGTATATTGATATGACTTTCACATTACCCGTGCATATTTGGTATTTGTTGTTTTTGTCTCACAAATTGTATGCCTTGACGATTTTACACATAATTTCTACAAAGTATGACAATGAAATGGAATAACTAGATACAAATAACACAACATACGTAACTGAAAAGATAAGAATGATTATCTGGTATTACATTAATAATTCCAAGTATAATATTTGTGTTTGAAATCGTCGGAGTTTCATGATAAGCCACGCAAAACAAACACCGTCAAATATTGTTTATAATTTTTATTATTCCAGCTTTTGGTACTATGCACTAACCAGTTCTCGCATTTACAGATTCCCCAGGGGCGATTATGGTCGCACTAATTTATCGTAATCTTAAAATGAATATGCCGTTATGGACAATAGCTTCATTGCAACAACAACAACAATGGCGGAAAGCAATGTTTACCTCGCGAAAAGAGTGTAGAAAAAACTAAAATATCGCTGTCTAGAAACACATAAAAAGGTTCTTATAAACATGATAAAGGACACCCAGGAGGTAAACAGCCGATCTAAGATAGATGGCGTCAAATAAAAGTTCGAGCAATGGTTCGACTTCAACTTCTACTTCTACAATATTTCCAGTGCCTATCCCTAAGTTTGACGTGACAATCCATTTGAAGCTAACATTGATACACATTCTAAATCTGGTAAAGAAATATAAAAAGATCGGACAGGGAAAGTAGCATTCAAGGAGGACAGTCAACCACGAACACAGAAACAAACACGCAAACAGACAAACAAGAAGGCAAAAGTAATAATAAATCCAAACGACATCACAAACACAAAAGGGTTGACAATAGGGCTACCGCCTTGGAACGGTCAGTGGCAAATTAGGCCACTGGGGGTTTAAACCGGTTCTAGGGTGCACCAAACCTCACACTTACCCTACTGTCATCCCATAAAACAGGACAGTGTAAATAAGAAATCCCCGCCATGATCTAATCTCTAACCAACAAGGCAGCATCAATAGGCATAAAACACAAATATGCTCGTGTAAATATAATACAAAAAAACAATAGCCTAGAAAGCCACAATGATGGTACTCAATGACTTGGCAGAAGCCAGAGCAATAAGAGAATAGACCATTAAGGGCACGACAAGAAAGAACATAGACAAACATCAAACGCCACCGTCCCGATATGCTTTAGGTAGGCGTCATCATAGGGTCCACAGCCTGTCCGGTCATCGTACAATTAAAAAGGAAAGCATGATGGCGAACTGTAAAAGTGTCCACCACCAAGCATGCAGTACGTTGCAAAATGATAGGGTCATAATCTCTTTTGATAAACTTTTTAACAAGATTAACGAAGATAGTATGAAAGTGATTGTGACCAAGAATCTTACGAAGTTTATAAATCACATCACCATAGAAGTCAGGTTGTGATAGTCAGAAGTCAGGTTGTAAAATGTACTCAGACATAGATGTCAACTCAAAGCTTGATTTGATCTTGTTAAATGTATCCACTGTCATGTAACCTGTACGGCTACTGTACGCCTAGTCAATTTTGTTATTTTCAAGATGGCGGACATGTCAACATCCGAAAAGTAACTTTTTTTGATCGTTACTTAATTCGGCGTTACACGCATAGCTATTATGCTGACAGTTAGATAAATGATACCTTTACACTCGGCTGCATAGTATGTAACAAATGATCAAATAAAACTTCGAGCAATGGTTCAACCTCAGCTTCTACTTCTACAATATTTCTAGTGGCAATTTCTACGTTTGATGTGAGTAGCCATGCTGGCAATCTGCTACTCATTATAAATCTGGTAAAATGTACTCAGACATGGACGTCAACTAAAAGCTTGATTTGATCTTGTTGAATGTATCTAAGCTCGATGCTATGGAAGCCCAGCAGAGCATTATATTGACCCGATTAGATGGTATTGGGAACACAATTGCTATAAATAGAACTCGCAATGACGAAGCCAGTAGTAAAATCAGTGACATAGAAATAAGTCAAGATCTTTTATCCAAACAATACGACAGTGTCATCAATCTCACCGAGGTAAACAAACATGCGTTGTAGAAGGTATAGGGTGAGGTAAAAGTACTGTCCCGTAATAACGCCAATCTCACAGAAAAGGTTAGCATTCACAGGACACAGTCACTCCAACAAGTATTACAACGCAAAGGTGATTACAACAAACATATTCAGTAAAAAAGCACATCACAAACATATAAGGGCTGACAACAGGGGTACCGCCTTGGGACGGTAAGTGGCAATAGGGACCACCGGGGAGTTTAAACCGGTTCAAGGGTACACCAAACCTAACTCTTACCCTGTCATCATCCCTAACAACAGGACAGTGTAAATAAAAATAATCCCCGCCGAGTTAACCCCTTACATTTGAGAAAGCGTAGATAGGTGTTATAATAAAATATTGTTTGGAGGGTCAAGGTCACTTCCACATTTGCTTTGTCACGTTACAAAGTACCACCCAAGATACAACTATAAGCAAATGTGGAAGTGACCTTGACCCTCCAAGAAAAAAGCAGATAATTTTTACCATCAACTTTTGCGTTAGGTCACTTTTTCACAAATTGTATGTACTAAACCTTTCAAACTTTGCTTATAGTTGTATCTTGGGTGGTACATATCAACGTGACAAAGAAAAAGAGTTGACCTTGTTGGTCTGCAAAAAAATGTCCGAGAGACACCCACGCAAATTGGTTCTTAGCGCATGAAAGCAAATTATTTTGCACACCTGTTTCTATATTGCCACACCCAAGTCTTGAATTTCTGCCTAATGCTCTGGTTCGTCGTGGTATACCAGAGTGACAGCATACTAAAGTTTGGCATGGATGTCTCTGTTACAGTTAACACGTGTGATTGCCATTGTTTCCTGCCAGAAAACCTTGTAGTATAATGCTCCTGAAGCGGTTATTTCATATTTCTGTCCAAGTATGTACTTGTAAGATATAGACTACACGTTTTGAAAGTTTGTTGACTGTCGTCCTTAAATGCTACTTTTCCTTTTTCGATTTTTATATCTACTTTTATTGTTATTATACTATTATACATTTATGCATCTCCCACAACATTATTAAACAGCATGAATATGTTTTAAATTCGATTATAAATATTTGTTTCCTTGTTTATAAAAGTTATGTCTAATTGAAAAAATGTCTCCCAAACTATGATGTTTTCATCGAACATCTGAAAAGATATAAACACTTGGAATTGTTCTCATCATTTATGTACTCTGTACCAAAATCGAATGCCATAAAGGCGAGATGGAACATAATTAGCCAACTTTTTATTTAGGATAGTTAAGTAAAATTACCCTTTTAGGTATATCTAGGTATATGTATGTGTGTATGTATGTATATGTATATATGTGTGTATGTGTATATACATGTATATATGTATATGTGTGTATATGTATGTATATATATATAAGAATGTAATATTAATAGTTAATTTAGAGTGTAGGTTTGTATTGACTTCATTTATTTCGTTATCTTCGTTTTTGCTCTTCTTGAAATTCAATTATCTTGACTCGATTCTATTATATTTTCTTCCGTTTAACATGTTTTACCAGCTATGTATATATATGTATGCAACTGTATATGTAAGTACACAATGTGTCTGAAATAAAGGTATTAAAAAACTAATAGTGTATTCCCATATTTTTTTTACACAGTTTGGCTATGTGCTACACACCGTGACATACTTCAAACTCCAATTTTAAAATAATATAACAAATTGTTGGAGACAACCATTACAATGGGATTCAATGTCGATTTGCGTTAAGTAAATGTAAGATGACAGAGCAATGCTAAACATATTCACCTATCCATACAAGTTTTCGATCTACATATATTGACGGATCACCTTCGAATCAATCAATCTCATCTTCATCAACGGTCCTCTCCTCGGCATTACCCTTTATTGTAGGAAGACTATCTTCATCAACGGTCCTCTCCTCGGCGTTACCCTTTATTGTAGGAAGACTCATTTGTGACTGTCGACATTGTAAATGCCATGTGGTTCCAGTGCACGTTTATGGCCACTGCTTAACCAGAGGCAGAGGGGTAAAATACCCTCAAATTAATTTTCATTTGACATTTTTGTCATGTTCATTCAGGTTCTTTATCATCATATCCCTGCATTGTTTTATGTGCTAAATCGGTGCTGGCAGATAAAACAATCGCGCCTCCAACACAAAATGGTGTGCTTTTAACAAAAATTTTAGCAACTTCCGTATTCTAGTAGATATAAAAATCTAACAGGAAAAGTAGTATTCAAGGACGACAGTCAACCACAAACACATACAGAAACAAAGAACATCTTTAAAGATGAATAAAAGACAAGATAAGTAATCACAAACACGATAGGGTTGATAATACGGATTCCGCCTTGGAACGGTCAATGGCAAAAGAAACCAGCTTCTAAGGTGCACTGAACCTCACACTTACCCTAGTGTCATCCCTGTAAACGGGACAGTGTAAATAAAGATACCCCACCAGGTAATAATCTCTAACAAACAAGGCAGCATTAATAGGCAATATAAGTAAAACAGCTAAATGATCATGTATATATATTATAAAAACAAAAGCCTAGAAAGCCACAAAGTAAGTACTCAGTGACTTGGCAGAAGCCAGAGCAACAAGAGAACAAACCGTTAAGGGCACGACAGGACAAGATTAAAGGCAAACATCAAACACTACCATCCTATAAGGGTTTAGGTAGACGTCATGATAGGGTCCACAATCTGTCCGGTCATCGCACAATCAAAGAGGAAAGCACAGTGACGAAATGTAAATGGGTCAACCTAGGCCTATTATGCATATGTTAATCTCGATGTAAATGAAGGGTGGGACTTGATGGTTCATTCATTCTGGCAAAATATAACATTTTTGTTGTGTTGGTGCGCCGTAGAACTCAAATCAATTACATTGTAAACGTTTGATTTACACACTTTGGATCGTCGCGTATCTGCCTTAAACTCCTCGACCGAAAATCTACTTGTCACTCGGGTCAAACCAAGGCAAGCGGGAAATGTAGTCTGACATATTGTAATTGTCTTCTCAAAGACTTCATATTTATGTAACAAACAGTTGATATATGCATAGTGTACATTCTCAGGCAGATATATGTGAAACACTGTTTATATGAATAAACACAAATGTAAAATACAATTACGAAGGATAGGGTGGGAAACTGCCATGGTCCGGATCTACCAGTATGTAAAAGGCATTTATACTACGGACAGGGTCATTAAGTACACCATACTCCAAAACAGATAGCGTCTTTCTCAGCTCGTTGGTTCTTCAAAAAAGACGGTGTTTAAATAAACCTACTCTCTGAGACCAGACTCTATCTATTACGTGTTGTGCACGACTCACATCAGAAGACCGGCTAAACCATCACGTGACTGGGAAAGCCGGCAATACCTATCGGTGCATACACGCAAGTACACCCAGTGTAACAGAATGCCCAAAGCGAAAGTAACAATCTAATTTGTTATTATTATTTATAGGGGTGACTCAATTGCAGCGTCAATATGACGATGCTATCTCTTGAGGCTAGTTTCTAAAGCGCTAGCTTGCAAAGTGACATTGTCAGCCATGGTTTGAAATAGAAAGTAATACACACCTCAGACAATTGTTTCTTTATTATTATATGATAGAGGCAGTTAATTATTGCAATTAAGTGTATATGTACCATTGCTATCTCTGTTAATGTAGTTCAAATACATATATAATTTGATTCAATATATTAACATGCTTGCACATTTTATGATTATAAATATTTATTAGATAATATCAAATTGAAACCTTTGGAAGTAGATTATTGCCCCCTGATATGGATTTCGCCTACAAACGTGTGTCTTTTGTTTGTATTTAATGATATTTTATAGATCAATGTCCACTGTTGAATAATTAATGGAAATAACATGGTACGACGTAGCTGGAACTCTATATTGACGCGCTAGTTTAAAATTCTCATCAACAAAAAGGAATAAAAAATATTGACATGCGAACCAAACATTAAACCTGTAAAACAGAGACTGGCTTTTGACCTCTTGGACATTTAAAGCGTCAGTTTTCCACAATACTAATAAAAATAAAAACCTAGTATCTTAACGTGTTATTTTAGTGCATAGATATACATACTTTGTCGTTTCGACCAACTTACGGACAGACACATGTTACAATATGTTAAAGACACTAATCCTAATGTACACGACAAAACCGTTTATCAAAATTTATCTATCCAGGTGTTCAGGTCATTTAATAGTGTATATATGCCGATTAAAAGTTTATATTTGTGGTTCTTAAAATACCCGTGAATGAATATGTCTAAAATGAATTATGAGTTGGTAACTCTTAATTCGTCGCTCCACTTTCGGGGTTTGCCCTGACTGCTTAAAGTATATTGTGTCTAAAGTGTTTGGATTTTCAAAATATGTAAAATATGTGACGGTCAGTGGCAAAGAAGGCCGCTGGGGTTTAAAAAAGGTTCTAGGGTGTCAGGTATATATATATATATATATATAAGGGTGAGAAAGTACATACATCTACAAAATACCTTTCAAAAAGCACTGGATCCCCGAGGGTTTTGTTTAAACTGCCGTGTATTTTAGTGTTTTTTGTTTTGTATTTGTTATTTTCGTGTTTGTGTACTCCTGATGAAGGGGGCGTTAGCCGAAAGCGCTTGAGTTTTTGTAAACTATAGCACTGTATAAATGTTTTTTTCCCCATCTATATATATATATATATATATATACATATATATATATGGGGAGAAATATATATAGTGAGTTCAAATTCTCTCCCTTTATACATATATATATATATATATATAAATATATACCCCGTCGTCAGTAGGTTTAGAAACGGTTTACATATGTTGTAAAATGTGGCTGTTGTTGGCGGGATAGCTGCTTTAATAGACAGTTCAAACCTCAACATACCTATGTTGTTGTTGAAGTACAACCAGCAGAGGTTATATTATGAATGCGTAATTAGATTCTCAAATAGTCCCAATATTTTTCTTCGTTTTGTTGAAAACAAATTGCCTTTTCAAAAATAAAGTCGGTATATTTATGAGATATGATATGGACGCCGGTATTTACGGCCATTTCCTTTTCGGCCTGAACATGATGGAGCGAACTCAACCGTCACACCAAAATGGTCGCTCATTGTCAACTGGTTCCCACTTCCGTCTGGTACCACAAGTTGGTCAAACACTCTCTGTTAATAGTAAAATGGGAATGAAATGCTGACAGAAACCAAAACAGTGTTATTCTAATAGGATCAAAACCGATCTGCAGCATATAATACTGATAGGTATTCGAAGATAAGTTATCTTAGCAGGTATAGTTTGCATCGTCAGAATATAATTAGAACTAATAAGATCCTTTTATTTTATTATGTTTTGCTTTAAACATATAAGTGATATGTCTGGATGCTGCAAATTTTTGAAATGTTAGATATAAAATAAAAATAAAAATAAAATATATGAAAACATAAGTAAATAAATAACAAAAAAGTACCTCAACGTTCCAAAACTTCGTTTGTTTCCCAAAGAAGAAGTGGTCAATTGCCGAATTTTCTATGATACCTTTGTCGCTGTTATATATGTTTTCCGAATCATCACAAAATGTACAACGTTCCACTGATTGTGTCCTAAATGCTGCTTTCAGTATGTTGTATTCCTCTGAAAAGTGGCATTATCTTTATATTAAAATATATCGGAATTAGGGCTTTATTATGTTACACTGTTTATGCCTGGATTCGTCACTATTTATAATGATGAACATCAGTGCAAGAAATGCTTGTGGTATGTCCATGTTTATATTGATGAACGTAGATGTAGATGTAGCTATTCTTAACGGAGCGCTGTTAATATATGAATATTCAAACCACTGCCTGCTGCAATTGTTTTGAAAAGTCATGATCATCTGCGGCACTGGCTTTTTTAACTTTTCTCTTTGTCTTTATAAAAGCAAGCGTCGTTTATGATCAATATTCCATTGAACATATACACAGTGGGTGGAGTGAATATTCCAAACAGACGATGTCTCGTCAAATACAACAATTTTAAAAAGGTAAGCGTTACATTTATGTTTATTACTTGTTCCGTTGTTGAAATCACCTCGGATTGAATTGACTGACACTGGTACATTCTGGGAATCGCCACCGATAGCGGTGAATATCTGCTTTATTTTGTTCCACAGTGATGTATACCTAATTGGAAATCGCGTTTTTCGAAGAATATTGACTTGTCACAGAAACACGGTCTGATCAAATTGTTTTCGGTTTTCGGTTTCGAGAATGACATACATCTGCGATTCCAACAAGTCCAGATTTGTAGAAAATTCTCGGAATTTGGCCAGTGAAATAATTGATGAATACAGTTAGGTATCAAATGTTGACCAGAAAGAGCTTCACACCTTGTTTATAACTACATTACTCTGAGACATTTTTTCAGGAAAACTTAAAATATGTTTGTTTTCAGCAATTAACACGAAAACAAATTGTTTTAGGAACCCATATAAAGAAGCTCGGGGAACATCCCCATATAAGTGGAAAAAATTAACAATACATGTATCAAAATTAAAATCATCTCACTTGTCATAGATTTAACAAATTATTTCTCCATTTTCAATGTAGATATGTAAAGCAAGAACAGAAGCGACAGTGTCAGAAATGTTAGCATTGTTGAGTTGAAGCTCTTTAGGATAGAATACGTGATATGAGAATGTTTTACCCTTTATTTCATGCATGTGATAAAGCTTTATTGCCATGCAACGAAAACCTGATTGATATGACTATCTGGGTCTATGTCGTATCGTATATTCAAAAACAACGTATTTATAGGGAAGTATATGATAAATGCATATGTTGTTTTTGAATATACGATACGACATAGACATAGATAGTCATATCAATCAGGATTTCGTTGCCGGGCAATAACGTTTTATCTGACGCGTGAAATAAAGGGTAAAAAATACTCAAATAAACCGAAAGTTCCTATCGGTTATTTTACCGGAATGATACGGAAAATACCGATTAGTTACGATTGCATACGATTTGTCAGGAGTATGGTTTGTCGTCTGCGTTTCATTTTTTGCTTCCATCTTGTTTTCGCTCCAGACTATTTATTACAAGAAATATTATTCATGGATGAAATATCCACTTATGACCATTCATTTTCTTGATTGGGCAAATTCAATTTCAATGGCATAAATTTTAAATCAAGTTTCGAAAAAAATATTCTGACTTGAACACATCAGAATGGATTAGATCTATTAATAACATGTTTTCTCCCTGAAAAACAGCGTTCAACAAAGCTGAAGTATATGATAAATAGAATAAAAAATGTGTATTTCATATCACACCCTTTATCAGGCCCTCAATAGGGTGTCATATGAAAATACCCATTTATTATTCTCTATTTATCATATACTTCCCTATAAATACGTTGTTTTTGAATATATGATACGACATAGACCTAGCAAGTCATATCAATCAGGATTTAGTTGCCGGGCAATAAAGCTTTATCACACGCATGAAATAAAGGGTAAAAAATGTGATATCACGGAAATAACAGAATGTTCTTTATGACGCTTTCAGCGGAGTAATACGGAAATTACCGATAAGTTACGATTGTATACGCTTTGTCACGCGTATGGTTTGTCGTCTGCATTCCATCCTGTTTTCGCGCCAGATTATTGGCTATACATCTACATATGTACGTTGAACTGTCACCTTTGACCATAAGTCAACAGAAATGACTTCGTCCTTTTTTGCCACTGACCGTTTGAAAGCAGTAGCTCTATTGCCAACCCTTTTGTGTTTGTGATGTCTTATTTGGCCTTTTATTCATCTTTAAATGTGTGGTTGACTGTCGTCCTTATATACTGCTTTTCCTGTTCGATGTTTATATCTATATTCACTAGTAATGCCAAGAAGATGAATTAAAAGAGATAATAGATAGATAGAAGTAAAATAAAGACATAAGTAATATATAGAGTCTGGTCTCAGCGAGTTGGCTTATTTAAACACCGAGATGGGTGTAGCCAACCAACCAACGAGCTGAGACAGACTCTATCTTTTTTGTAGCATGGTGTACTTAGTAACACTATGACATCATAGTGACCGTACTCTAAATTCCAATATCCGGTAGTTGTAGTACGGTATAGCCACGCCCCTTTAGTTACCTTAAATTAAACGATTTAATGCTCTGCATTAATGAAAGGAAATGTCACGGACCAGGCTACAAATAAGGCATAACGCACGGACCATAAAGAGAGTTTAACACATTTATAAGAAATTCAATGATAAAGAACCATCCGTGGACGAAATAACCACTTGTGCCCATTCCTTTACTGAATTAGACCCTTCAAATTCAATGGCATTCATTTTAATCTAATTTCGGGAAAAAATAAATGTCGTGTACACTTACGCGACAGACGTGAACACATGAGAATGGGATTGCATCTATTAATAACATTATTGTTTTCTCCTTGGAAAACAGCGTAGTAAGTTGACAGTTCAACAAAATCTTTGCTAAAGTATATGATAAATGGAATAAAAAGTGTTTATTTTCAAATCACATCCTATATCCTATATCATTCCCTCGACCCATAAAGCTAAAGCTCTCGGGCTGATATGGTGTCTTAGGGCTGATATAGGGTGTGATATGAAAATACCCGTTTATTATTCACCCATTTGAACTACACATATACACATTTATTTTATATATAAGTATTTTGCATTTATTATTTATTATATTTAACGGTCGAAAAGATGTTTTGCCAAATTACTTCCCTTGGCAAAACATCCCCCATTTGTATTTTGACCGCAGCAGGCGTGAGTTGTTGTTTCCATTGGTTTTTCACGTAATATTTGTTATTTAAAACCGTTTGCATGATAAAAAAAACCATATTTAGTAACTTAGAATTTCGGCGAGTATTTATCATGTTTCGACACGAGCCAAAATACAACTGAAACTCTAAGTTACTAACCATGTAATTCTTATATACTATTATAATTGAACACGTTCAATAAAAATCATGCCTTACCAACTATTATCTCGTCCAGATTTCCAGTTTTCCCCGCACCGCCAGTGTTAAAATCTCCCATCAGTATCAGTTTCGTGACGTCTGATAACCTCTTGACCAGGATATTTACCTCATGCTTATGTTGGTCTAAGTATGATGTGAACCCTAGAGACGCCAACTCCACTGAAAGAAGAAAACACATGCGACGGCATTAACAATTCTCTAGAGTTTTGCCCAATAGGGAACATTATCGAATTACCTCCCTTAGAAAGTTCTTTGATTGGCCGTGGGATGTTCAGTGGCAAATAAGGCCGCTTGGGGCTTCAACCAGATTCTAGGGTGCACCAAACTTCACAACTACCGTAGTGTGTTCCCAATGAAACGGGCAGTGTAGATGTAACCCCCCCCCCCCCCCCCCCCCCCCCCCCCCTCCCTTAAAATAAAATGCCTAGAAAGCCACAGAACAAGTATTCAATGACTTGACAGAAGTCAGAGCAATAATATAACAAAGCATTAAAGGCACAACCAGACAAGTAATTATCCAGTAATTCTTCAAACTTAAGTACATAATTATATAGACATATGTCTAATGCAGCCAAAGTAACCATAAGGAAAACTCACTGATATATAGCTACATGACAAAGGGAGACAAGGTAAACATAAGGATAACTTATAATATGCATATGAATGTCTAATAACCTACTTACTGATATATATATTTATGTCTAATGCAAAGTGACCCTAAGAAAAAATACTGATCTACAAATAAATGTCTCAACAGACAAGTTAGCATTGTTATAATGTATAAATTATTGTCTAAGGTAGACAATTTAAACATAAATAAATCCTACTGATATATAGATAAAGGTTCAATTCAAAACCATATCCTAAGGAAAAGATACTGATATTATTATATAGACTAAATGTCAAATGCATACAAAGTAAATCTAAATACAACTTACTGATATATATAGAAACATGTCTGATTTAGACACAGTCCAATGAAAACTTATTGATAATTAATATTTATAGCATACTTTTTCGAGTATATGCGATTTATACTGCTTCTCGAGAGTCGCAGGCCCGAGAGTGCAGTATAAATCGCATATACTCGAAAAAGTATGCTATAAATGTTTTGTACCTTAGCCATTGCTAAGGTACAACTATGCGCGTGTAAAATGGAGTAGGCCATGGTATAACATTTATAGCACGGCTAAAATATACTGGCATTTATAGCACGGTTTATGAAAAATATGAATCAGATCTTCAGGTTTATGAAAAATATATTATAAGCAAGAACAAAGGAAAACCATTAGAGCTATGGTACAAAAACTCATTAAAATCATATTTCAAGCATAACAAACGCCATCAAACATAAAGAAGTCTGAATGCTACGCAATTTGTGATATTGAGAAAAAATAGGGGCTAAACTCAGGCGCGAAAGATATGGTATGATGCAAAACTTACATTCTGGATAAAACGGTAATTGCGCAGACAAATGTGTACATACTGCCGTGGTCTTGCCATCAATCTGAAAAACATAGATATCAAAATAAACTGAGAAACGTACCGAACATAAATTCCGGAAATCTCAGTTATAAAAGTAGATATAAAACTCGAATAATAAAGTCACATGACATGTAGCATTCAAGGACCACAGTCAACCAAAATCACGCATAGAAACAAAGATGAATAAAAGGCAAGATATGACATCACAAACATATAAGGGTTGACAAGTCTATATAAATATGAGCACATTAATTCTAATTAGAATTAACCTAACATATACATACCATGTTCATTGCTTTAGAAAAATACCTCTTGTGATTCTACAGGAGAAACGAGTGCAAACTTCCCTTTGTTAGCCATGCTGGTCAAAATAATTTGCGCTTTTCTCAAATCTCAGCTACTTTGTTTTGTTGGAGGTGTTAAATTTAAGCATCCATTTAAAGATTTCAATAACTTGTTAAAGACCAAGTTTCAAATACTGTTTATATTACTTTTCAAAATCTCATTTCTGGAAATCAACGATTGTTAAATCTTCTTAGATATTTTTCATTGTCAGAAGAAAAGTATACATTATAAAACAAGAAATGTGGAAATTCCACGAAAGTCAGGTTTCTGTAAGCTACCTACAACATCTATTTCCATCGTTAACATAGTATGACCTTCGGTTTGTTGATATCAATGAAAGCTCGGACAAGTTTTAAAACCAGCCTGGTGGGACCGGTAACACCGGAGTTATGGCCCTTGATTTAGTTATTTCATTGGATAATGGTGAGGTCTATGACTTTCAAGTCTGAAAAAAATAGGTCGACGCTACATCCAAGATGGCTACCTTTAAAGATGGTCTTTCTTTCCGTGAAATGCTTATATCCTTTAAACCATTTGGATGATTTTGACCCAACTTCACATGAAAAATGCGGAGGTACAATGTATATGACTTTCAAGTTTTTAAAGATGAGGTCAACGCGACATTCGAAATGGCTGTTGTTGCCATAGAAATGAATACAAATAAGAACTGCCTTGAATTAAATAGGCCGTCAATCATTTCACTTGTATGAAATCCACTTATATTATGTTAGACAGTAGAGCGTTCACAAGCCCTATTGAGCCTCTTGTTCTAGTTTTGGTAACAGCGACCTTGATTCTAGTGATGCAATTCCAAGCTTCTTTCCAAATAACCTGAATACATACAAACTGTCGTTCCAATATCTCATTCATAACCTATGTTATTTCCCGGTAACCATCTTTGTATTTCTTTTTATGGCACAATCATAGTGTTGTTTGTGCCGTGTTGCGACCGTAAAAAGTCTCTCCGTACATCCAATCAATATTGTTATTTTTACATCCTACAGGGATTGTATGACATTCACTACTCGAGTTGAGGACTTTAATGTAACTAAAAAGTTACTCAGTTAGGGTTACCGTTACCATAAACTTCGTAAAACCTTTAATTATCCCCACTTGGATGGGGATGTTCCCCGATCAACTTCGTATGGGGTGTATGTGTCTCAACTTATTCGTTTTTCTAGAGCTTGTACTCGAGTTGAGGATATATATGTAATCTGGGGTTTCTGGCTCAAAGCTCTCGTTTTTTACTCGAGTTTGAACCAGAAACGCCCAGAATCACAATATATATAAAAACTTCTACCACAAGGTGCTGAAATAAGCTGGGCTAGAGTTATATTTTGAGATTGTTTAATAAAAGTTGATTTGTTACTAAATTTACACCCAAATCAACGAATAAACACGAAATTAACAACAATAGTCTGATTCTGCGCTTTTTGTAATCTTTATAATTATAAAATGTTTCTTTAATACAAAACGAATTTGTTGATTTGTTATCAAAATTTTACTCAAATCAATGAATAAACACGAAATCAACAATTCTCCGAGCTTGAATACAAAGGTGGTGGATCATACTCAAACACATTACTAAAACAATTTATCACACACTTTTTAGACTTGTTTGTAATGTTGCCATTGCTTCCTTTCTTCCCTGCTCCACTAGTTCTTTTTTTTTAACTTTACTTATTTCAGCTTTCTTTTTGGTGTCCTATTTCAAACTATAATATTTATCTAACTCATCCAAAATCAACCCAAACTCTTGCTCAGATATCTGTGCATCACTCAATGCTTTTGATATCAATTTTTTTATGCTATTCAACTTAGACTCGGCCAAAGTGTTTATTTCCTAATGTTTTTGAGCTTTTGAATTAAGCTTGCGTCTGATAAAATTAATACAAACACCTGTAGCTCCACATACTATTGCTGCTATTTCCAAAGGTAACAAAACTGGAACATAATCCAATACCAGCCATAATAATACCTGCAGATATTAAGGTAGTGTCAATTCCATCTGTGATATTAATACCACGTTTATATCTTTTATAAAGAGACTTGCGTGTGTCACGCTCTGTAATTAACTCCTGTTCAATCTCTGAAATCTTTTGTAATCTATAATTCTGTCCGTCTTCCACTGGCAACTCAGGATACATATATAAACTTGGTGCTGTCGGTTGCTTCATTTTTTAATAATAAAAAATTAAATTAATTCAATTAATAATGACGCCACCGTATTCACAGCGGTAGCGTTGGCAGTCTTGCATACAAAATTAATAACAGAACCAGCACCAATATCTAAAGGTCTATCAAAGTTATCATGATTGCGTGGGATGATGTGAAGCGTTATGCCATAATTTGGTTCTTCAACACCATTAACAGAAACTACTACAAATACGTCACCAACTAATCGGTCACTTGCTAAACCTATTCCCATAATCCGCCCACGGCGTGTCATTACATACCTTACATTTGTTTCTGCTCCACCGTTACCAAATGAGAGTATTCTATTCAACACAAATGGACCCTTAGCCTCCGCAAATATTGTAATAATCCCATATTTAAGATTATCAACTCTATCTTTCAAAAGTTTAAAATGGTTATTAATAGGCACAACTCGCCTATATAAATCTAAAACATCAGTGGCTACAAGTGGTCTTTAAGTGTTCTATCTCAGGTATTGTTGCTCCAAATATACTCATTGTTTTTTGTTAAAAATTTAACTCATAGGTAAACCGTGATTATCTATCTTGTTGCCATGCTCGTCTCTGACTTCTATTGTCAATTTAGAAATTGCACCACCCGAAAGACAGCGATATTTAGAATAAAATCGTGTATAATTATACAGTATTCCCAAACTGCTTATTTACCACAGGTATAACCCCTATAATAGTGCTTGGCGCACCATTGAAATAATTACTACTCGTATTAACTTGTTCCAGATGAACATATGGCTGTTTATAAGGAGCTAAATCAATTGATTGTTTTCCAATAATAGTACCTTTCACCAATTTTTTGTCCTTGAATCCCAGCATTTCTAAAAGACCGGTTGATAATCGTGTCTCTGTCTCTAAAGATGCTATACCATTCTGTACATCAACGGTTAGGGTAATATTTAGTCCTTTAAATATATATGCCAACTGTTGAAAGTTATAGTTTCCATCTGGTATATGATACGTATGGTCTGCTGTTTTTCTCTTTATGACTTCATGATTAAAATTATACCAACCGATAGTGTATGTAAAACTCTCTAATCCAACGAGTTTATCACCATCTCTATTATCGATATACTGTTGTAAGTCAATAGAGTTGTCTATGTTTGAAATTGTATGAATTTTTTTTTTTGATATATATAAAAAATACAAATAAATATGATTTCTAAAGAATTCAAATATAGCCCAGATGCTCACTACTATCTAAGTACTTTTAACAAAAATGTGATAGATATAATAAATCAAAACATAGCCATTACATCAAACGGTAAAGACTTTAAAGCATCATTCCCCAATGTCTTTGAAAAATACAAACTCCCATACGTCAAATCAGATGCTATAGTCCAACGCTGGGGAACATATTGGATGTCATTTTGGCAGAATCAGTTGAATTTTGCTATTTGGTGTTCAACAACTGGGTGTGGCATTGATTTTAACAATCATCTGAAAGCTGATGCCCTGGTTGGTTCGTTATTTCGATTTAATATCTATTACCAAGTCAGAAGAATAGTATTTGAGATGAGTGTAGCAATGCCGCAAACTCAAATTGGAAGGCGATTAGTAACACATATAACCGAAACGCATACGAGAGAATATGTAAGGAGTTTAACGTTGACTTAAATTCGGACTGGAGACAGAAACAAAGCTATAATGATGGTCTAGGTACAATTTATAATTACGGGACAAATATTGGTTATCATCCTTTGATAAATTCTGTATACGACAACAAAACGATGAGTTTCACAGACTATGAGAGTGATACAACATACCACATTGACTACATAGCACAAGGATCTGAGGCTGATAATAGCTGGTCTACTTTTATACTAGATAGTTCATCTGGTTTCACAAGAGCTGGAGTAGAACGCACCAATGACAGCATAAGAACATACTGCTGAGCAATTCTTGGCTAACAATCACAAATAAGAACAGATATACTTGGAACTGGAACGGAATTTGATGCTCAAAAACAATTTCTGGCAAATGTAGAGGACGCAATAAACAGTCCCATTGACTTGCCCAGTCACATTTCAAGACATGAAACCACCCTAAAATATGCAAGAAGTAAAGTAAATTTTGTCTAAGGAAGTGGATTATACATGTCTCCGAGTGATATGGAATTAATAATTGGAACAATACACGACTACAATAATGAAATTGTAATAGCAACCGATGCGCGATACTATCGCACCAATAACTCCTGGAAGTGCTGCTGCAGCTTTACCAGCTAGGTTGGCAAGGAGCTTACCAAGATTACTTAGTTTTTTTTATCCAATCCTTGACACTTGATGGATCAGGTTTTGGAGTTGGCTTTGGAGTTGGAGTTGGCGCAGCACTTGATGTTGGAATAATGGCCTCAACTAAAACCCCAATAATCATACCAAACGCAGTCAAAATACTAACAATAGTAATACTTTGCTCCCTGAATAATGTTTTTATTCTCTCACCCAATGTTGTGTCTTCTTTTAACACCTTATTTATAGTTTCCTTTATTCTGTTTATTTGACTGCGTAATGCTTCTTTGTTTTCACTCGCCGCTTCAAGTCGCGCACTTCTTTCATCTTCAAGGTATTTGATGCGATCGCTAATTCTTTTTATCTGAAATTCATCATCATCAGTCTTAGCTTGTTCTAATTTTTGTTTTTGTTTTGTTAGGTCTTTGTCAAGCTCAGTGAGCTTTGAGAGATTATTAGTAAGTTCTCCACGGAAGCTTTGCAATCTAGTATCTAAACCTCGTATCTCTCGCATTGTTCTGGTTGAACAGCAGTTTTAGGATGAGTTTCATCTATTGTATTACTCAAATCACTTTCAATTGTATTTACAGCATCTACTGTATTTTGTACATCTCCAGTTGTTGAAAAATTTTCATTGGTATATCTTCTCCTGCTTTTCTGAGGGTATCTCTTGCTTTTACCAAGGCTGCAAATTCTTTCCTACCCCGAGCCAGTCTGTCATATGGAACTAAATAATCATAAATTTTTAAAGTGTTTCTGATGAAGTCAACATTATGTTTTCTAAGTAGAGTGTCCAGCGCATAAAACTTGATTGGTTCGTTTGGATTATTTCCCTTATAATAGGTAAGTGGAACATCATCCGTCCCCAACCAAACTGCATATAACATTGTTCTACCGTTTTTGTCCTTATTCACTTTGAAATCTTTATAATCAATTCCGCTGATCTCAGCATTAACTTCAGTGAAAAAATGATCTACTAATATCTTTTTTTTGTGTACGCTGTTCTTCTGTTTTATCTTCCCCTTGAAAATGATCAATATAGTTATTTTCATTTACAATTTGTCTCTGGAATTATGAGCCAGGTTGTAT
This sequence comes from Cyrtodaria siliqua, assembly GCA_037043455.1. Taxonomy (NCBI): domain Eukaryota; kingdom Metazoa; phylum Mollusca; class Bivalvia; order Adapedonta; family Hiatellidae; genus Cyrtodaria; species Cyrtodaria siliqua. The sequence goes on from JAWPHD010010056.1 coordinate 74,968, forward strand.
AAATTCTGATTCTTCATCACGCAGCATATTACTTATAAGGTTATCCACATCTCCTACATCATCTCTATCAAACGCAGAATTGTCAAACTCAGCCATTGTTTATTTTATTTAATTTTAAAAAATATATTCAAAAAATAAAAACAATGTCAACGTACGGAAACAAACTCAACCCTTATAGAAAACTAAGAGAGTATTATGTTGTCAATGGCATCCGCACAAGTGTAGTAATAACTAATAATCCGTCAACAATAGACCAAAAACAGCAACCGTGTGTGGGATTTCCCAATCTAAATACTAATGATGCGATAGTTCCATGTACTGCTCGTCTTGCCTTTGAAATAGAACTTAAAAGCAGCAAAGACCCCACCGTTACTATTTACCAGAATCTGGGTAGAGCAATTGTGAAGCAAACGACAATAAAAATAAGTGGCAATGAAGTCATGACAATACATGACAGTGATATATATCATTGTTATGTAGATTTATGGAAAAGCCCTACCGAACATTTAAACATGGCTTACCAAGGCATTACTGGTAAAGCAAACATGCTAAAACATAGAATTGGTCAGACACCGAGGATGAAGCTGTAGCAGCAGCTTATGGAAATAGATTTTTATTCCACTGGACTTTGAAATGTTAGAAAGTCATATGCCATTTTATCAAGCGGGGTTTGGTGATAGGTTAGAATATGAAATAACGTTTAACGATTATAACAAAGTTCTCAAAAGCAGTGATGCTGATGCCTATTATGTAATAAAAAATATCTGCTTGGACTTTGATAAGGTTAGTGATGTTGAATTAGCCAGACAAATAAGACAGCAAATCAATGGTAAGGTAGTATTTATGTATGACCGTGTGTTGCGATATAAACAAATCATAAAGAATAAATTTGATACCCTTTGGGATATCAACATTAATGTACCAACACGGAGCACAAAAGGTATTCTAATGCTGTTTGAAGAACAGACACGGAATCCTATTACAACCCAAAGATTGAACATGTTCAAATGACAATAGAAGGCGTACCAAATCAGTTGTATAGTCAGGGTATCAACATTGGGATGAAATCAACAAATATTTTGCCTTAACATCAAAAAGAAACAAAGAGACAGACATAGTGGCGAGGTACTTATGCTTTACCAATGTTTCTCTTGGGAGCTATCTGACAAAATCATATGCTTTGTGGCTTGTATAAAAAATTCAGTAGACGTTCTTGATAAAATGTTCAAGAAAGGTTAAGTTTCATCAATAAGCACTTATGACTTCTCTACACTATATACAACCTTACCACATCACATTATTAAAGACAAGCTAATTTCTCTTATTCAAAAAACATTTGCTAGAGGAAATACTACATTTTTGGCATGTAATTATATAAAAGCGTTTTTTACTAACGGCAGTTTTGACAATTATACTATGTGGACTTGCTATGAAGTTTGTGAAGCACTCATCTTCCTATTAGATAATATTTTCGTCAGGTATGGAACCTCCGTTTATAGACAAATTGTTGGTATCCCTATGGGTACGAACTGTGCACCACTTGTCGCAGATGTGTTCTTATTTTGCTATGAAAGGGATTTCATGTTGAGTCTTTCACCAGATACCCAGGCAGATGTTATTGAAGCCTTTAATGATACCTCTCGGTATCTGGATGACATATTGAACATTGACAACCCTTTCTTTCCAACTATGGTTAATTATATTTATCCTAAAGAACTTCAGCTTAACAAAGCTAACATATCTGATAATAACGCTTCTTTTCTTGATTTAGATCTCTCGACTGAAAATGGTAAAATAATTAGCAAAATCTATGACAAGAGAGATGATATTAATTTTGACATTGTTAATTATCCTCACTTGGATGGGGATGATCCCCGAGCAACTTCTTATGGGGTATATGTGTCTGAACTTATTCGTTTTTCTAGAGCTTGTACTCGAGTTGAGGACTTCAATATTCGTAATCTTTGTATAACTAAAAAGTTACTCAATCAGGGTTACCGTTACCATAAACTTCGTAAAACCTTTGCAAAATTTTATTATCGTAACCCTGATCTTCTTTCCAAATATAAAAGTAATTTAAGGACTCTTCTGCGACAAGGACTATCACAACCTGACTTCTATGGTGATGTGATTTATAAACTTCGTAAGATTCTTGGTCATGATCACTTTCATACTATCTTTGTTAAACTTGTTAAAAAGTTTATCAAAAGAGGTTATGACCCTATCATTTTGCAACGTACTGCATGCTTGGTGGTGGACCCTTTTACAGTTCGCCACTATGCTTTCCTCTTTAATTGTACGATGACCAGACAGACTGTGGACCCTATGATGACGCTAAAGCCCATTGGGACGGTAGCGTTTGATGTTTGTATATGATCTTTCTTGTCGTGCTCTTAATGGTGTATTCTCTTACTGCTCTGGCTTCTGCCAAGTCATTGAGTACCTTCATTGTGGCTTTCTAGGCTATTGTTTTTTTTTGTATTATATTTACACGAGCATATTTGTGTTTTACTTATATTGCCTATTGATGCTGCCTTGTTGGTTAGAGATTAGATCATGGCGGGGGTTTCTTTAATTACACTGTCCTGTTTTAATGGGATGAAATAGGGTAAGTGTGAGGCTTGGTGCACCCTAGAACCGGTTTAAGCCCCCAGTGGCCTACTTTGCCACTGACCGTTCCAAGGCGGTAGCCCTATTGTCAACCCTTTTGTGTTTGTGATGTCCTTTGCATTTATTATTGCTTTTGCCTTCTTGTTTGTCTGTTTGCGTTTTTGTTTCTGTGTTTTGTGGTTGACTGTCCTCCTTGAATGCTACTTTCACTGTCCTATCTTTTTATATTTCATTTTACTAGCTTTGTTAACAGTGACACCAAATACAATTCCAAACTTTTCTTTCTTTTATTACCTATGTCTGAATGTGTACATTCATTGTTGCATGAATACTGTTCGTAGACCATTTTAGTTACTTAAAGAGAAAATTCTCTCAGAAGAAGACACTGCTTTGAATCTTCTACAGTAAGTGTCTAATTTTAGGCATAAACTGTCAAAAGCTTGTGAGGTAGCTCAATCTAATCTTGAATCATCTCAATCAAAACTGAAAACAAGGTATGATTTGACTGCTCAAGAAAAGAAATTTCAAACTTGGTGATAAAGTTCTTGCTTTATTACCTTTTCTTGGAAAGCCTAGGGTAGCTAGCATATTTCACTACCGCTCATGAACAGTCTCAATCAAACCGAGACTGCAATATTTCGTATGTGTCGTGCTCGGCCGTTTCCAAAGGTTCATTATCATACTCTTTTTTTGTAAGCTAGGTATACAGTAGAGAAACGGATCTGTGATTTAAATTATATTACCAATACTCCTCGAAGGCGAGAGCAACGTAAACTGTGTCATATCAATATGTTAAAAGAATATATTCACAGAGATAGCTTTTCCTCACATTTAGGTAATGTAGTTTGCTCTGTTCCACTTGAAAGTTCCAGTGACGGATTACAGAATGAGAATGAACAAAAATGATCCTGGTTTAGCAAAATTACAAAACAGTGATATTTTGAAAAATCTTGACGGGAAACTGTTACATCTAGAACCATCAGAGAGAAATGAGCTGAAACAGTTAATACATGAATAGAGCATTTATTATCTGATGTTCCAACAAGAACTGACCAAATTTATCATGATGACGATGTTGGAAATTCGTCTCCAATAAAACAGCATGCACATATAATGAATCCTTCTAAACAGCAATATCTCAAAGAATAAATTCAATACATATTGGACAATCATTACATTGAACCAAGTAAAAGTGACTGGAGTTCACCATGTATTCTTATAATACATACCGGATGTGTACTGACTATAGAAAAGTCAACAGTGTCACAAAAACTGATTCATTTCCAACTCCACGTATTGATGACTGTATTGATATGGCCATTTGGAATGAAACATTCTCCAGCTACGTTTCAACGTATCGTCAGTATGTTCATCTCCGATTCAGATGATGTCTCATCGTGTGCTATTGTGTGTACATAATACAGTTGTACTGGTGTCCTTTTAATTAAAGAGCACTGCGGTCTTCAGTCAAAATATATATTGTCCGAAGCTACTGATTGGTAAGTTGAGTTTGTTGAATGTCTGCAATTAAGAGACTATAATTTTGATTAAAACAAACAAGTGTTAAAACATTTATTGGTAAAAAGAAGCCTACCGTAGCTGCCAAATATCCTCGGTTTATTATTTCCGTGGTTTTGGGGAAATAGTCTACGTGTGCTTTGTTGGTCAGAGGGCGCTTTGAGAGAAGCAACAGACCGGGATCGTTCATATTACCTAGACTGGCTGGTTCTGCAGCAGTGCAACTGTGAAGAATAAATGAGCTCTTAGATTTTAATGTGTTAGATAGTTATATACATTTTTTATAACGTCTAAGCATTGCTTGGACATGCATACACATGCTGCTAGGATACAAACTATAAACGTCCAAGCAATGCTTAGACAAACATGCACAGGCTGCTAGGATACAAACTACAAACGTCCAAGCAATGCTGAGACAAATATGCACATGCTGCTAGGATGCAAACTATAAGCTTCCAAGCCATGCTTAGACAAGCATGCACAAGCTGCTATGATGCAAAATATTTACGTCCAGGCAATGCATAGACAAGCATGCACATGCTGCAATGATGCAAACTATAAACGTCCAAACAATGCATAGACAAGCATGAACACGCTTCAAGGATGCCAACTATAAACGTCCAAACAAGTCATAAACCAACATGTAAACGCTTCCAGAAGGCAAACTATAAGCGTCCAAGCAATGGTCAGGCAAATATGCACATGCTGCCAGAATACAAACTATAAACGACCTAGACAAACATGTACATGCTGACAGAAGGCAAACTATAACGGTCCAAGAAATTCTTAGGGGGCAAATATACATATGCTTTTAGGATGCAAACTATAAACTTCAAAACAACGCATAGACAAGCATGCACATTCTTCCAAAATATCAACGTCCAAGAAATGCCTTGACAAACATGTACATGCTGCCAGAAAGCAAACTATCAACGTCCCAGCATTGCTTGGGCACATATGCACATACTGCCGTGATGCAAACAATAAGCGTCCAAGCAATGCTTAGACAAGCATGCACATGCTGCTGGGATGCAAACTATAAGCGTCCAAGCAATGCTTAGACAAGCATGCACATGCTGTTAGGATGCAACTATTTACGTCCAAGCAATGCATAGACAAGCATGCACATTCTGGCAGGATACAAACTAAAGCGTCCAAGCAATGCTTAGACATGCACATGCTGCTTGGATGCAACCTATTTACTCCTAAGCAATGCATAGACAAGCATGCACATTCTGCCAGGATGCAAACTATAAACGTCCAAGCAATGCTTAGACAAACATGCACATGTTGCCAAGATACAAACTATAAACGTCCAAGCAATGCATAGAGAGACGTGTACATGCTGCCAGAAGGCAAACTATAAACGACCAAGCAATGCTTAGGCAAATATGCACATGCCGCTAGGAGGCAAACTATAAATGTCCAAGCAATGCTTAGACAGACATAAACATGCTGATAGGATGCAAACTATAAGCGCCCAAGCAATGCTTAGAAATACATACACATGCTGCCAAGATACAAACTAAAACGTCCAAGCAATGCCTAGACAGACATATACATGCTGACAGAAGGCAAACTATAAACGACAAAGCAATGCTTAGGCAAATATGCACATGCCGCTGGGAGGCAAACTATCAATGTCCAAGCAATGCTTAGACAGACATAAACATGCTGCTAGGATGCAAACTATAAGCGCCCAAGCAATGCTTAGAAATATATGCACATGCTGCCAAGATACAAACTATACACGTCCAAGCAATGCCTAGGCATACATGTACATGCTGACAGAAGGCAAACTATAAACGACCAAGCAATGCTTAGGAAAATATGCACATGCCGTTAGGAGGCAAACTATAATTGTCCTAGCAATGCTTAGACAGACATGAACATGCTGCTAGGATGCAAACAATAAACGTCCAAGCAATACTTAGGCAAACATGCACATGCTGCTAGGATGCACACTATTTACTCCCAAGCAATGTATAGACACACATGCACATGCCGCCAGGATGCAAAATATAAACTTCCAACCAATGCTTAGACAAATATGCACATGCTACCAGAATACAAACTATAACCGACCAAGCAATGCCTAGACAAACGTATATATGCTGCCAGAAGGCAAACTATAAGCGTCCAATCAATGCTTAGGCATGCACATGCTGCTAGGATGCAAACTGTAAAAGTCCAAGCAATGCTTACGGAAATATGCATATGATGCAAGGATGCAAACTATAAACGTCCGAGCAATACTTAGACAAGCTTGCACATGCTGCTAGGATGCACAATACGAACGTCCAAGAAATCCATAGACTCCAAATTATAAACGTCCAAGCAATGCTTAGGGAAATAAGTACATGCTGCTACGGTGCAAACTGTAAACGTCCATGCATTGATTGATTGAATTGGATTTTATAGTCGCACCAACAACTAAGGTCATATGGCGACTTTCCACCTTTCATTGGTGGAGGAAGACCCCAGGTGCCCCTCCGGGCAATTTTCGTGCACGGGCGGACACCTGGGTAGAACCACCGACGTTCCAAAACCAGCTGGATAGCTTCCTCACATAAAGATTCCTAGGCCCCTGAGGAATCGAACCTACAGCGGTGAGGGGTAAGTGATTTCAAATCAGAGACGTTAACCACTCGGCCACAAACGTCCAAGCAATGCTAACGGAAATATGCACATGATGCCAGGTTGCAAACTATAAACGTCCAAGCAATGCTTATGCAAATATGGACATAGTTTCAGGATGCAAACTATAAACGTCCAAGCAATGCTTAGACAAGCATGCACATGCTGCTTGGATGCAAACTATAAACGTCCCAGAAATACTTAGACCAAAATGCACATGCTGCCAGGATGCAAACTATAAACGTCCAGGCAATGTGTAGGCAAACATATACATGCCACCAGAATGCAAACTATTAACGTCCAAGCAATGCTTACTAAGGCATGTACATGCTGTCAGGATACAAACTATAATCGTCCAAACAATTATTAGACAAATATGCACATGCTGTCATGATGCAAAGTATAAACGTTGACACAATGCTTAGACAAACATGCATCCAAACAATGCTTAGGCAAATATGCACATGCTGCCAGGATGCAAACTATAAACGTCCAAGCAATGCGTAGACAAACATGCACATGCTGCCAGGATGCAAATTATAAACGTCCAACCAATGCGTAGACAAGCATGGACATGCTGCCAGGATGCACATTATAAACGTGTCCAAGCAATGCTTAGACAACCATGCACATGCTGCCAGGTTACAAACTATAAACGTCCAAGCAATGCTTAGACAAGAATGGACATGCTGCCAGGATGCAAACTATAAACGTCCAAGCAATACTTAGTCAAACATGCACATGCTGTCAGGATGCAAACTATAAACGTCCAAGCAATGCTTAGGCAAACATGCACATGCTGCCAGGATGCACACTATAAACGTCCAAGCAATGCTTATGCAAACATGCACATGCTGTCAGGATGCAAACTATAAACGTCCAAGCAATACTTAGACAAACATGCACATGCTGTCAGGATGCAAACTATAAACGTCCACGCAATGCTTAGGCAAACATGCACATGCTGCCAGGATGCACACTATAAACGTCCAAGCAATACTTAGACAAACATGCACATGCTGTCAGGATGCAAACTATAAACGTCCAAGCAATGCTTAGGCAAACATGCACATGCTGCCAGGATGCAAACTATAAACGTCCAAGTAATGCTTAGACAAGCATGGACATGCTGCCAGGATGCAAACTATAAACGTCCAAGCAATGCTTAGACAAGCGTGGACATGCTGCCAGGATGCAAACTATAAACGTCCAAGTAATGCTTAGACAAGCATGGACATGCTGCCAGGATGCAAACTATAAACGTCCAAGCAATGCTTAGACAAACATGCACATGCTGCCAGGTTACAAACTATAAACGTCCAAGCAATGCTTAGACAAGCATGGACATGCTGCCAGGATGCAAACTATAAACGTCCAAGCAATACTAAGATAAACATGCACATGCTGCCAGGATGCACACTATAAACGTCCAAGCAATGCTTAGGCAAACATGCACATGCTTCCAAGATGCAAACTATAAACGTCCAAGCAATGCTTAGACCGGGTGAACATGCTGGCAGGATACAAACTATAAACATGCACATGCTGTCAGGATGCAAACTATAAACGTCCAACCAATGCTTAGACAAACATGCACATGCTGCCAGGATACAAACTATAAACGTCCAAGCAATGCTTAGGCAAACATGCACATGCTGCCAAGATGCAAACTATAAACGTCCAAGCAATGCTTAGACAAACATGCACATGCTGCCAGGATACAAACTATAAACGTCCAAGCAATGCTTAGGCAAACATGCACATGCTGCCAAGATGCAAACTATAAACGTCCAAGCAATGCGCAAGCGAACATGCACATACTGCCAGGTTACAAAGTATAAACGTCCAAGCAATACATATACAAGAATGGACATGCTGCAAGGATGCAAACTATAAACGTCCAAGCAATGCTGACTCAAGCATGCACAAACTGTCAGGATACAAACTATAAATGTCCAAACAATGCTTAATCAAACATGCATATGCTTCCAGGATACACACTGTAAAAGTCAACCAATGCTTAGACAAACATGCACATGCTGCCAGGACACAAAATATAAACGTCAAGCAATGCTTAGACAAACATGCACATGCTGCCAGGACACAAAATATAAACGTCAAGCAATGCTTAGACAAACATGCACATGCTGCCAGGACACAAAATATAAACGTCAAGCAATGCTTAGACAAACATGCACATGCTGCCAGAAGGCAAACTAAAAACTTAATTTTCATTAGGTTAAAGAAATCCTTTTCAAAAGCCTTCTTACCGACTGTTATTTTAGAAGTGCTAAAGTCTATGTATACGTTTTTCATCAAACTGTAGTATTCTATGTAGTTTTGTTACCTTTAATCCCAACTTTTCATACAGTTTTACGTTTTTGTAATGCACAACATATTTCCTTTTATCCTTTAGTATTGTAACAAGTTTGTTAACTTTCAACGTCTTACAATAATCTGATAACCATTCATATTTTGTATTTAATCTCTCACGAACAAGAGGGTAGTCATTATGAGAGTCATGCAGTTTTTCAGAATACTCCAGATTACACTCAACAACATAGTTTGATTTTCTTTTTTCAATCTTACTGACCCACTTAAAGTTGCCAGTAGGCAGTGGTTGGCACATATCCCACCCATACAAGTTATTGGCATCGAGGTATATTATGTATTTACTTTCTTTCTCACTATTATAATGTTTCATATATTTATTGTTAGCCTTTGAGTATATATTTTCAATATAACTTATTCCACCTCTTAGTCCTTTTTCGATAAACAAAATTAATATTGATCAATATGAGTTATTAAATGCAGTTGAACTCCAGTCATCTTATGACATGCCTCCCAAGCTAATCCAGAATAACTAAGGAAGTGGCAAGGATCTAATTTGTAATACTCAAAACACATCTTTCTGAAGTTTTCAATAACATCTGCTAGTAACAGTACATCAGTTTTAAGATATAGGTCATAATATTCTCCCATGTTTCCATATTTGTTTAGCATGTTCATAATCTGCATCTGAAATATGTTCATCTTTTAACTTAGAATAAAAGGTATCTGTATCAGGTAATTTAGTTTCATCAAAACGTTTAACACTATTCATGTAATTATAAGGATAAACACCTTTTCTTTTTACTAGCTCTAACGTTTCACCAAGATACTCTTGTGATGTATGTGTAAATGATGTAATATTTGTTACTAAACTATCAAGTGATTGAGACATATATTGAAAAATATCAATAAACACCAAATCTTTTCCTAACATGAAAAACATGTATTTTTCCATTTTATGTGGAATAACATTTATTTCTTTTTTAAACTTTCCCATGTGCTTAATTATAAAATGCGAATCATAACCTCTTAAGTTATGAAATACAACAGGTATTTTTTTAGTTAATCTGAAATTAAGATTACACGATTCATGATCACTTCCTCTAAACGTTCCAGTTACGTGACAATGATCTCTAGAGAATCATCTTGTCCCCGTTCTTTTTCTTGTGATTTTGTCATTGTTAAATCTTTTTTAAAATGTTGCGACATAGTTTTCCAGCAATACTTTTCTTCTTCTATCATTTTTTCTATAAATTTATAAACAGCGTTTGGTCCTCTGTATGTCACAACTGGTTTAAAATATGTATCACCATAACAACAAACAACTTTGTATCCGTAACCACAATCAGTATGATTTTGATATGCTTTTGTGTATGCTTGTTTAGGATTACCAAGAGATAAATAAATGTCTTCAGTTATTGCTTCAAAGTCAGCATATATAACACACGGAACCATTAATTAATTGTCTATCTTAGTTTCTGAACTTAACCTTCCAATTTTCTACAGGCATTTGTATTGCTTGTTTACTGTTAAGTGAAAGGCAACCAGGTTTGAGCTTTTCAGATGTACAGCACTGCCATTCTTTATCAATACATAATGATTGTTTTCTTTCTCGCTAATTAAAAGCATGTCGCAAGTATTTTTCTCCTTTGTTTTTTTATATGTACAAAGGATATACTTGCTTATTTTTCTTACCCGAATATATTAAAAAGTATATTATTTGTGATTTTCGAATTTTGGAATCTGTTTTATAGTAACAGGAAATGTAATTTCCTTATAATTAGCATTATCTATATGCTTTTTATACTTTGATATATTTTGAAGGTCTTTTTCAACAGGAAATTTATAAACTACGTGCACCATTTGAAGCACTTATTATCTTTCTCGTTTTTTATATTAATCAAACCTAGAATTTCTAGAATTACAAAGTTCTTTTGGTAATTTTAAATACGAACTTCCTCGTAAAGGCTTATACTTTAACCAATTTACATAATGTGCACCAACTGATTCAATTGCCCAACCAATTGCATTAGCTGCTTTATGTAATGCATCGTTAATTGCATGTATGTTTGTTACTACTTTGGAAGCAAAATAAATAAAATAAATATTTTTCTTTTTTTTAGTAAGAGATCTCTTTTTGGCACCATTTGTTTTAATTACTTTGTCAGCATCTGTTTCTATTTTTTTAAAGCATCATTATTTGTTGGAGACGCTGAGGACAATAATGGTAAATTTTATTCTCCTAATACAGCTTTTCCAAACCAGCATCTAGATTACCAGTAATTATTTCTGGCTCTTCGTAAACTAACTGAGGTAATCTCTGATACATTCGTTTTTCTTGTACTTCCTCGTCTATAGCTCTAGGAAGAGCAGCTAATTGTTGACTTAATTCTGGAAAGAGCTAACTGCTTAGTTAACTGTTCTGACTGACTTGTTATTTCGGTAGTTACCGGTTTAAATACTTCTTTGCACAAATCATGACTATTTATATTCTTGTTTGAAATTTTTATTTTCAACATCTTTAACAAGTTCACTTGATTTTTGCATTTTACCTTCTAATGTTTTCCATTCTAACAAAGACATGTAAAGGTAAGATAAAAATAACATGAGTTAGATAAGATAAGTTAAATATGATTTAACTATTTCTTATATTTACTTTTGGTTTAATAATAATTATTATCCAAGTATTATTATAATGAAAATTTCAAACTATGATATGAAGACAGAAAACGATAATTTCAAACAGATATGGAAATTTATGCCAGACTCTTCTATTAGAATGCTCATATGTGGTAATTCCGGTTCTGGTAAAACAAATAAATTAGTTCACATGTTGTTAAAACCTTTAGTATACTATGACAAGATTCACTTGTTTGCTAAAACTTGGAACAGTCCAAGTATCAGATCTTGTCACAAAAACTTGAAAAAATAGCAAAACAGAATAAAATTCCCATTGGAGATATATTAGAATGTTCAAAAGATGAAGTTATCCCTGTGAATAACTTAGACTCTGATACTCAAAAGATAGTCATTTTTGTTGATTATGTTTGTGAACGTAATCAAAATGATATTATTGATTATTTTATCCAAGGCAGGCATAGAAACTGTTGTGTAATTTATTTTTACACAAACTCATTACAAAGCTCCTAAAGACATCCGATTAAATTGTTCTCATTATATTTTCGTTCAACTCCAAATAAAAATGAAATTCACATGCTGTCTAGAGAACAAGACGTATATGTAAGTCAAGATCAGTATAAAAAAGCAACACACAAACAGTACGACGTTCTGTACTTAGATCGCCCGAGGTAGTTAGCGAAGCGTAACTTTATAGGTGAAATTTAATATAATCTATATTATAATGGGACTTTTAAATGACTTTGGACAGGAATTATAGATATAAACATCGAACAGGCAAAGCAGCATTCAAGGACGACAGTCTACCACAAACACACACAGAAACAAAGAACACATTTAAAGATGAAAAAAAAGCCAAATAAGACATCACAAACAAAAAAGGGTTGACAATAGGGCTACCGCATTGAAACGTTCAGTGGCAAAAAAGGCCGCTGGGGGTTTAAACCAGGTTCTAGGATCCACCAAACCTTACACTTACCCTACTGTCAACCCAATAAAACGGGACAGTGTAGTAAAGGAACCCCCGCCATGAACTATTCTCTAACCAACAAGGCAGCATTAATGGGCAATATAAGTAAAACACAAAGATGCTCACGTATATATATATATACAAAAAAACAATAGCCTAGAAAGCCACAAAGAAGGTACTCAATGACTTGGCATAACATTGTCATGAACATGAAATAATGAACCTTATACCCCACCACCCACTTAACACTTAAATTTCTGTAAAGCTGGTAAATTAAAACATATTGCTATTTCTTCGCAAATAGTGTTTCAGAAGAGAGTTCTGAATATACTTGGCAATTTTTGTTATAGCATTGTAAAACGAATAATAATAAAATCGACCGTCATATATAACTTTACATGTGTGGAAAATGACGTAAAACACCATACAAAGAAATAAACCAATCATGACTGTTGCAGGACATTTAGAAGCTGTTCAATGGGATTGACCATATTATTTACTTATTAACGTAATCAGTATGGTAGCATACAATACATTAAACATTTTAATGCTATTATAAACCTATTTCCATACAATAAAACATTAGGGCAATGTATAATGCAAATAAACATTCAAGAAATGCAGCGTTCAATGACCACAGTCAACCACAAACACCAACAGAAACAAACAACTACAAAAATGAATAAAAGGCAAGATATGACATCGCAAACATAAAGAACATACGTTTAGGACAAAAAGAAATAGAGCAAAATAGAAATAGAGCAAAATACATGTTCTACAGAGAACTTAGTTGAGTTTTGTTAAACACTGTTACATTATATTAATGCCTTTAATACTGGCGCGGTATACTAATGTCTCTTTTATTGGTACAATGCATTCCTGGATAAATGTTATACGTTCTAATCTAGATAAAAATACGTGTTAGACATACAAGTGTGTTATTCAATTTCGTATCAGATGATGAGGCCCTCGAATTACAGCCAAGATATTACAACATAAAAGCATGTGTTTCATTAGTTATATTTTTGTTTTATTTTTGTTTTAAAACAATGAATTATCAACAAAGTGTTGTATTTAGTACACTTAACGTGTTATTTATTTGTTTTCTTCATAAAAGTAAAGTTCAAAGTATTATGTACTGCGACACTCTATATACTGTTCAATAGAACAATGCTATTTAAAGACATTTTCTATATTTTTTTCTGCATAACAGATTTTCTTTAAACTTTTTGTACAGTAAGTCTGTTATATATATAGACAGAAACGGCAAAAATAATGGTAGGTCACCATGCTTGTTAAAATTTTAAAAAATAATTTGTAATGCCACCGTCATGTCAATATATCCAAAAAGTTGAACAAGTCCATGAAATAGCTAAATAAGATATTTTTGAAGTCTAATCATTTATGCATTGGAACATTTAATTACAATAACACTTAAAGCTCATCTTTATGTAAAACCTATATTTTTTTACAAAATCTGTTGAGACTATTACCATAATTTATGCACAAATTGGCCCATAATGATACAATTTCCTTTTTTTTTTTTGTATGTTCCCAATAACAATTTTTTTTAAAACTTTCTAAGCACATAGTTTAACATATATAAAAACAAAATGTACAATAAAAATGATAGGTCCCCATGCTTGTTTAAAAAAAGAATTTGAAGCCCTACCCCTATGCTAAAAGGCCAAGTTTTGTATGAAATTATATAGAAATGGTATATTTTCCTTTTTTGTTATGTTCCTAATAACAGAATTTGTTCAAACTTCCTAGGCACTTATTTGAACATATATTTAGACAATATATTCAAATAAATGTATAGGTCACCATGCATATTGAGATTTAATATTGGTTTTTGGAACCATACCATTATGCTTAATTTTTTTGATTTTGTTGGAATATTTACAAAATGCATTATTTTCCTATTTTAGGTATCTAATAATAGGCCTTTATTTAAATAAAGACAATAAAAAAAATTCCAAAAAAAAAAACTAAAATCAAAAAAAAAATTCAAAAAAAAAAATTCAAAAAAAAAAATCAAAAAAATAAAAAAAAAGACAAAAAATACAACTAGACATCAAAAACAACATTCCTGTAAATTTGTAGGAAAATCCATCCAAAAGTTATAGAAGAGAAGTCGTCCAAAAAATCTGCGCATGGAAAACTACAGCAAATGCCTTTAAAGAAAAACTTTAATATTCGTAATCTTTGTATAACTAAAAAGTTAGTTACTCAATCAGGGTTACCGTTACCATAAACTTCGTAAAAGTTTTGCAAAATTGTATTATCGTAACCCTGATCTTCTTTCCAAATATAAATGTAATTTAAGGACTCTTCTGCGACAAGGACTATCACAACCTGACTTCTATGGTGATGTGATTTATAAACTTCGTAAGATTCTTGGTTATGATCACTTTCATACTATCTTTGTTAAACTTATTAAAAAGTTTATCAAAAGAGGTTATGACCCTATCATTTTGCAACGTACTGCATGCTTGGTGGTGGACCCCTTTTACAGTTCGCCACTATGCTTTCCTCTTTAATTGTACGATGACCGGACAGGCTGTGGACCCTGTGATGACGCCTACCTAAAGCCCATTGGGACGGTGGCGTTTGATGTTTGTCCATGATCTTTCTTGTCGTGCCCTTAATGGTTTATTCTCTTACTGCTCTGGCTTCTGCAAAGTCATTGAGTACCTTCATTGTGGCTTTCTAGGCTATTGTTTTTTTGTATTATATTTACACGAGCATATTTGTGTTTTACTTATATTGCTTATTGATGCTGCCTTGTTGGTTAGAGATTAGATCATGGCGGGGATTTCTTTATTTACACTGTCCTGTTTTAATGGGATGACGGTAGGGTAAGTGTGAGGTTTGGTGCACCCTAGAACCGGTTTAAACCCCCAGTGGCCTACTTTGCCACTGACCGTTCCAAGGCGGTAGCCCTATTGTCAACCCTTTTGTGTTTGTGATGTCGTTTGCATTTTTTATTACTTTTGTCTTTTCGTTTGTCTGTTTGCGTGTTTGTTTTTGTGTTTTGTGGTTGACTGTCGTCCTTGAATGCTGCTTTCCCTGTCCGATATGTTTATCCTTTTTTATTCGGATCTCAATTGATATGCCTTAGCAAATCCGTCATGAAGCATGTTTGTAGTAAATAAACAAGCTTTCCATGGTATTTCAATGACCATTTAGCGTTGGGAATTTGGTCCTTAAAGTGAAACATGCTCTCCTCATTTCTAAAATTAATACTGGGGTTTTCTCGCATTGTAAATTCACATCACAGAAATAGAACTCATATGTTCAGTCAATGGGATGGAATTGAATTGAATGTTGTTTAACGGCTCATCAACACAGTATAGGTTATTTAGAGCCGGTCAATGGAGTGTATAGAACCCATAGTTTATATATTGTTGGCAAAATATACAAACACAATGTATCCAAGAAGGTTCCCATATAAACCGAGCTCTTACAACCGCGATCAGAACTTCTTGGTTAATTTTCCGTAAAATGTCCGTAACAGTCAGTGTTTACTGGTCACGGACATTTACAAGGCATATCCAAAATTATTCATCACAGGCGTTTATTTTAGGTGACTATAAATTGATGTAGACAAAATAGAAGCATAGTTTTAATAGATTATACCACAAAATAGTTACACAAACGCACAGACCTTTCTATCAACGAAGAGCATTTCATTATCGGTATACTTTATAATTCTTTGATTATATGCTCGCAAAACATACCGTTTTAACGAGAATGAAGAAGTAACCTATTTATTACATGTCTATGCGTGAAAGATCGGAATTTCTCAGTGCAAGAATATTCATAATCGCTAAATATTAATAACTAACTCAGAACACAATAATAACTAACGTTGCTAACTCAGATCACATTAATAACTAACGTTGCGACGTTGAGTCGTGACGTCAATAAAGTGTTGCTGACATCGACGTCATCCGCCGATAACGTTCAATAAAGCGACTATTTGTTTGCAAGAACGTAAATTTAAAATGTAATAAATATATTATTTAACTGCTGGAATCGATTATTGGGTAATCCTTCACTTGATGGTAGACGTGCTTTTTTTTCTCACTTACTCGCGCTCGTTCGTGAAAAGAACCACACGTCTACCACTCGTGAAGGATTTCCCTATAATCGATCCGAGCAGTTAAATAATCTCTATATAATCACTGAAAAGAAGATCCCGTGGAAACAACAAAAACAAACAAGAGAGAAAAGTAGAAGATTCGGATTATATTGAGTCTGTTCATGAGAGGTAATATAAAGTGCAACACCTCTCATGCCAACTAGCACCGTCTTAAGCGGTATTCTACTTTAAAGCCACAAAGAATGGGCTTGATGATTCCAAATGACATGTAAGTAATAACACTACTGATTTTTAGTCGTGTCGATTTGTTTACAGCCGCCACACAGCACTAAAAAACGCTAGTGTGAATGTCAATACATACGTAAAAAAAACAATGGTTTTGGTCAAAACTCGTTTAACGTAACATACTAAATTTCACTTACGTTTGCACGACCTTGGCTGGGTCTGCAAAACTGATGCATGATATACACTGTTGCCCGTCCAACGTGAACAGTAACCGGTACTCTTCTAGACAATTCGTCAACACGCAGCCAGCAGCAGCCTCAATGGTGATCAGGTTACATTGGTTTATAGCTATGCACTGAGCCAATTTCAACATCCTTGCGATATTGCAGACTGGCTCTGGGAAAACATTAAGGATACGTTCAAGTATACTCTGTTGGTCAAACATTCTATATTGTAGTAATACAATATATATTTAAAAGGTAAGCTTCTAATAGTTTCCAATGTCATATTTAAATACACTGTCTTCTTATAGGCGTCATCCTCTGGTAAATATTATTACTTTTTATATTCTTATTATATTTGTGGGAAGATATTCCGTTGGTCAAATACAATACTGACTTATTCAAACAAAAAGAAACGTTATTTTATACTTAGCATTGAAATAATGGAATTTAGTCGAAACAAAACTGATATTTCATACGTGTGAAATATAGAGCTTCGTTTATCTTTGAATTGCCTAGACTAGACAATCAGTGTTTGCAATTGTATGTTTATATCCATCAGTGTTTTCAATTGTATGTTTATATCCATCAGTTTTTGCAATTGTATTTATATATCCTTTAATTTCAAAATATGCACTTCTTATTATAAATTACTTTACAATTTAACACCCATATAATCTGCTGGTGCGTTTCCATTGACCGTCAGTATACATCATTGGATTCAAAATAACTTAGCAAATGAGTCGGAAGTTATTGAAAGCATAAGTTATTGTGAGTTACAAATAGAATTTTCACCAAACCAGGGTTCTTATATATATATATATATATATATATATATATATATATCGATTTACCGCTTAAGCGTATCGACTCTATAAAAAAACGAGCGGTCGTGTTACATTTTAATTAATAATTTAAATAATAGTTTACTGATTTTGAAAATCCATATACTGATAGAAAACGTTTAAAATTTCCCTTTTAGACAATTAATTTTCTTTATTGTTTGGTGATAAAGAATCTAGTTCGCTAGTTTAGTAACAAACTCGCTTTCTTTATTTGGCGACCGGCTTTTTGTTTTAATTTTTAGCTTTTCTGATTTTACCAATTTTCACAACCCGTATCACTTCATAATAATAATCGATCATTAAAAGTTTGTTTCTAGTAGCGCCTTGGTCTTTCATATTTCTATAAAGATTACATCTAGCGAGTTATGTTTAGACATGTTGAAGAAACGCATGCAATAGTACCACCATCTTTCGCTGCGGATTATTTGCATTTAATTTGGTCTTAATATGTGACTTTCTTCTTCAACATTTCAAAACATAACTCGCTAGATGTAATCTTTATGGAAATATGAAAGGCCAGGGAATTGCAAGAAACTAAATCATGGGATATTATTATATACAAGGTGTGATACGGGTTGCTGAAAATTGGTAAAATTAGAAAAAGTAAAACCAAAACAAAACAGCGCTCACGTACTTAAGAAAGCGAGTATATTAATCGAATCTTTATCACCGAATAACAATAAAGACAATTAATTGATTGTCTTAAAAGAAAGTTTTGTTTACTTTCTATCGGTATATGACTTTTGAAAATCCGTAATAGATAACTCAAAATATTAATTAAAATGTAACAAAATGTAGCTCGATTTGAGTATAGGCGATACGCGTTAACTTCTCAATTACTCTCGATAAGGCAAAAGTCGATAGATATGGGTAGACACGACAACCATAGCGGGCAATACAGCTAAATATACGTTAGTGTTTCAAGACCATATATATATATAAGAACCCTAACCAAACTGAGCCATGAAGTATTTTTTCTACATAAAAATTGATTATAACTCATAAAATAAAATAAAACATATGTCCTCTATATATTTTAATATTATAATACACCTTCTTACTCTAGGGCGTAAGAGGTACCCCTTTCTCCCTCAAGGGCGTAACAGGGACTCATTTCATACTTAAGGGCGCAAGAGGAACTCCTCTCTTAATCAAGGGCGTAAGAGGAACTCCTCTCTTAATAAAGGGCGTAAGGGGAACTCCTCTCTTAACCAAAGGTGCTAGAGGAACTCCTTTCTTATTCGAGGCCGTAAGAGGAACTCCTTTCTTATTCAAGCGCGTAAGAGGAACTCCTTTCTTATTCAAGGCCGTAAGAGGAACTCCTTTCTTACTCAAGGGTGTAAGGGGAACTCGTTTTTTACTCAAGGGCGTAAGAGGAACTCCTTTCTTATTGAAAGCCGTAAGATGAACTCCTTTCGTACTCAAGGGTGTAAGAGGAACTCGTTTTTTACTCAAGGGCGTAAGAGGAACTCCTTTCTTATTCAAGGCCGTAAGAGGAACTTCTTTCGTATGCAAGGGCGTAAGAGGAACACCTCTCTTAATCAAAGGCGCATAAGGAACTCCTTTCTTATTCAAGGGCGTAAGAGGAACACGTCTCTTAATCAAAGGCGCGAGAGGAACTCATTTCTTATTTAAGGGCGTAAGGGGAACTCCTTTCTTACTCAAGGTTGTAAGAGGAACTCATTTCTTACTCAAGGTTGTAAGAGGAACTCCTTTCTTAATCAATGGCTTAAGAGGAACTCCTCTTTTAATCAAAGACGTAAGAGGAACACCTTTATATACCACAATCTTAAAGCAGAGTACTTTCCATGTCCTTGATTAAGAAGGAGGTACCTCTTACGCCTTTGAGTGAGAAGGGAGTACCTCTTACGCCCTTGAGTAAGACAGGAGTTCCTTACTCAGTGAGGTGTGAGATACTCCCGTGTTACCCATGTGCGTGAGAGATACTCCTTTCATACTTAAGGACATGATACGTACTCTGCTTGAAGATTATGGTATATACTGCGCTGGTCAAGTATTTGATATTGCGATATCTCACTTGTATAAGGACATGAGACGTACTCTGCTTGAAGATTATGGTATATACTGCGCTGATCAAGTAATTGATATTGCGATATCTCACTTGCATAAGGACATGAGACGTACTCTGCTTGAAGATTATGGTATATACTGCGCTGGTCAAGTATTTGATATTGCGATATCTCACTTGTATAAGGACATGAGACATACTCTGCTTGAAGATTGTGGTATATACTGCGCTGGTCAAGCATTTGATATTGTGATATCTCACTTGTATCAGGACATGAGACGTACTCCGTTGTACAAGCGTGTTCTTAAAATCCTCCACACAGTATATGCTCACACTTTTTTTTGAAACTTTGCAGTACTATATAATACCGAACGACTTTGAACATGTATATTGTATCATTTTCAAAAGGTTAACACATTTGAGGCTCCAACTGTACCGTTTAATCAGACAAGTCGGTTGTCAATGCCTGACTGATTAATTGGTGTGTGTACTTGTAACCTGAAGAGAAAACCTAATACGCCAAAAGTGTTAAAAGATGATTTTTTTGTGAAACCCCCGTAGCTGATAACTTCTTTATTTAAATGTAATGTGTAACGTGATAGAGTACGTAGCTCATCGAGGTGTTTTTATCAACCAGCATGATAAGACCAAACTCTGTTTATGTTGAAGCCTGTCCAGTATCTCATTTTTTTCGCATACCAGTTATTCTGACTGGTATTATTTTTACACGTGTGCAAATACAATGGAAAATTCAGGGACCATGCTACAGTTATAGCATGGTCGCTGACATTTAATTTGTATTTACACAGTTGTAAATCATTTTATCGAAATAACACCACATCGGAATGACTGGTGTTCTGTACATAGCAGTTATTGAAAGTTAGAGTATGGTAGACTGATGAAATGGACATGCTACAAAACTAAGAGAAGATGGTCTCATCTCGTTGGTTGATTTAATCACCTCGACTGGCTACGCTCATCTCGATTTTAAATCAACCCACTGGAAGAGACAATATTATATTAATTCTCACGTCGCTGTGACATTTTCTTTGAAGAATGCCGTTCTATAAATTCTGGTCTCTAATTCAAAAACTGTATCGAATCTCCACACTCTCTTTTAAATCACATGCACATTTGGTGAAAGGAGCTCAAAAGGAAAAAATACCATTTTGAACAGAACAGAATAAAGGTCGGAAAAATGAATAGAGCAAAATTAACCCAATAAAATAGTGATAAGACATTCACTCGAGCGATACCGACGGGTAACAGAACAGGGGCTTCAACAAAATGTGTTATGCAAATGAGAAAATGGTCCTATAGAAATCCCAGTACCCAAACGCAACAGCACCGTAGGTCCGCACTACATCACACACACGGAGCAAATGAAACATAGTCGGGAAATGTAGATGCAACATCATAAAGTGGATTAGTACTGATTTAAATGGCATCCGCTTCTTCTGTAAACAAGAAAGCGACAGCTCGACTACTTCGCCAAGGAGCGCGTGTCTACCAGAACGTTTATAAATATTGTTATGTTCTGCGACAGAAACAAATTTCTTAAATGTACGTTTTAAATTATGTGTTCTTTGTACATGTATATAAGGAGTATTTGAAATGTTTGCCTCTTTACCGTTTAGACCTAATGGATGAGGAGTTTGTAATTGTTTTATTCATTTCAGTTCAGCAACATGTCTAGCTTGAATCTTGTATTCTTTGGTAGCAGCTTTATCCAATTCAATGAATTCCACAGGATGAATGCTAACATCATTTACAGAATGCCCCGAATCATCCCTAAAGTATGTATAAAGAAAGTTTTTTAATCGTTTTGATTGACGCATTTTATAAACATGTTGACGAAAACGAACTTTCCTGTAGCGACCAGCTGTTTACCACATTTAGGGTTATTTCATATTAAAACACGAACGATATCAATAGACGATCATTGAATAGTGGACTTTTGTGACAAGTATTTACATGCACTACATGCTTTCGAGTTGCACTTAAGAATAGACGGATAAAAAGTAACCTATTAATATTAACAGCTGATCTAACTTGTAATCTATTTAATACAGATATTTTAAGGGGCGTTATTTTGGCAGAAGGTATATTTCTAAATATTGAATTAGTACCAGGAACATAAACGGTAGACGCCGAATAAAGATTAATTAGTGATAAATTTATAGATAATTTACGTGTAAAATCATCAGAATTTTCCCTGTGAAGTTCACCAGTAGACAGAGTGAAGTTTAAGAGATGAAAAAAATGACTTTTGGTGTTTTTATTAGCAGACTCATGGCATAATCCGTTTATAGTACAGCAAATAATCACGCTCGAACAACGATGGACGTCGCCATCTTTATAGGATGGGAAAAACAACATTGATCGTATATCTCGACTTTGTTTTTATTATCGTACGGCCGTTGTTGGTGCCAGGTTACTAGGCGTTATATTCCTCTGTCCTATAACGGCCGTTGTTGGTGCCAGGTTACTAGGCGTTATATTC
>JAWPHD010010057.1:0-97598 GCA_037043455.1 Cyrtodaria siliqua
CATCCTGCTGTAAGTAATTGACAAACTTTCTCTTATATAAAATGTTATGAACATAACACTGATAAACACGTTCAAAAACGTTCTTGGTCAGCTCAAATGCGCATCTTCACTTGCTGGTCAACATACCTGTACAATTTGCTGTGAGTTAATTAAATAGTTATGGAAGATCGCACGGCACAAGTTTTTCAGCCCCTATTTTGACTAAGTTAAGGGACATAACTCTGTGGTTCCTGGTCCAAAATAAAAATGAACACCCCAAGTGCGCATCTTTACTTGCTGGTCAACATACCTGTAAAATTTGGTGACTGTGGGTTAAATAGTTACGGAGGATCGCACGGAACAAATTGTTCAGCCCCTAATTTGACTAAGTCAATGGACATAACTCTGTGGTTCCTTGTCAAAAATAAAAATGAAAACCCAGGTGCGCATATTCACTTGCTGGTCAACATTACTGTAAAGTTTGGCGACCGTGGGTTAAATAGTAATGGATGACGGCGCGACACAAGTGTTTCAGCCCCTATTTTGACTAAATCAAGGGCCACAACGCTGTGGTTCTTGGCCCAAAATAAAAACAAAAAACCCAGGTGCGCATCTTCACTTGCTGATGACCGTGGGTTAAATAGTAATGGAAGAGAGTGCGACAAGTGCACATCTATATGCCCCACCAAGTGGGGGCAATAAAAAACAACATAAAAACTACTATTTCACCTCAAAAAAGTTTTTTTTTTTTAAATTAGATTTGCTTACCTGTGCTTTAAACACTTTGCCTTATTTAAGAAATAATAAATGCGTACCTGTATTTTATCGGTGAATAAAACACAGTTAGGAGTTCGGAGTGCTGTACGTTTTTATTATTTCGATTCTAACACGACAATAACCCCATTGTTTACGCTATTGTGGGGGCACTATATTATCTCGGAGGTCAAGGTAATCAGGCTGCTATGTTTACAAGTTGTTCCCTAGGGCAACCCCGTATGTAAAGTTCTGTACAGTATGTTTAAATACACTAGTAGTCACGTGACAAACATGGCAAGTTTGTTGTAATTCAAATTTCATTAAAATTACTGTTGAGTTTGTCTTCGTGGCGTACATTTACCAAAATGTTTATTTACTTTCGTTCTGTGACGTTAACGATTTAAAAAGTGACGTCATGTAACGTGGCGCTTCCAACGGGTGAAAAATATGCGGGAAATTAATGGAACAACCGTATTTTACTGTAAAATAACATACAGTTGTCTCCCTTCTTTGTGAATATGAAAGACTGCGCAGGTCGTGTAAGAATTACTGTTCTTTGAATCTAGGCTAGATCATTTGCAGCATAATTATACCTCAAAAATATTCAAAGTCAATGAGGTATCGCAAAATAAAACATAATTAAGAATAGGTATACAACATAGTTAAAATTGGTTTGTAGATTTCTTGTAATATTTATTAATTTAAATTAATCATTTTACATTGTAGAAAACAACAGAAAAAAACACATAATTAAAAAGAATAAAACTGATGACGATATTGCATTTACTTGTCAGCATAATATGATAATGGTAAAATACATCTAACAAGAAAAGTCATAGTATACAATATATACTATGACGACGAGCGGCAATAAGAATGAAAATTGTAGAATATATTTGTTTTAATTCATTGCATTGGAATTACAGCATCATGTGTGTTTGTGTAAAATTAATTGTGAGTTCTATTTGGTGTAGCAACGGCAGAGAAAATTATGGAAAAGCGAAATAAAGATAGAATGTTTTTATTTGAAACTAAACGTCCAATTTAAAGTGCTTTGCTATAACCAAGAAAGCTCTGTATTCGCTATTTTTATATTAAGCAAAGACTGGAGGAGCTGGACAAAAAGAACCTTCGTTAAAACCGACAATTCACTATAGCTGAGTTCCGGCTATAAATATGTATTCCGGCTATTGTATGCTTTTGACTATAAATAATGTTTCAATGCACAATTATATAAAAACACACTCTGAATATGTATGAATAATTACAAGTTACATACCGTAATAATATGATGAATGACTATCAAATGTATATATTTTTAAGTTCATGCTGTACAAAAACAACATTACTGATGTGAAAAAAGATAATTGTATGAACATCTCAGTGTGTCGGGTCCCTGCCAAGACTTAAACTTGGATCTCTTTTCTCGAAAGAAAAGCGTGTTTCCTTACACTACAGAGATCGCCCAGACTTCACAAAAAGAGTGTACAAAACTAAGCGAAATTAATAAATAATGTAGATTAAAGAAATGTTAAACTAGAACTATCACTGAAGGTTATTAATACCCCTGCAAACGCATATCCCAAAATTAAATTTCTATGCGCAGTTCCACTTCATACTGATGCTTCTCACAAAGTTTGGGGGAAATCTGTATAGGAAATAGCATACAAAATAATATTTTTCAGAAAAATATTCAAGGGGCCAGAACTCACTAAACAAGAGGTCAATGACCTGAAAGCTCTACTGATAGGTTTTTGATAGCTAGATCAACATTCCTGTGAAGATTCATGAAAATCTGTCAAGTAGTTTCTGAGTAGTCGCTACAATTTTTTACTATATAACTCTATGTAAACAAAGATGCCACAGCAGCCATGTTTCATGTCAAATCAGAAATTTTCAACCGGGACCAACATCATGTCATGCTGATCATCATTTTATAAAAAGTCCCATATCAATATCACTTATAGTTTTTAAGAAGTAGTCACTATAATGTACCTAAACAAAGATCGATGCTGGCAGCAATGTTTAATGGTGAATCAAAAGAATTTTCGATAAGGACCAACATCATGCCATGTTGATCAATTTTGATCAATTTAGCCATGGCGGCCATCCTGAACTTTCGATCGACCTGAAATTTTACTAGGATCAACTACACATCAAGAACAACACCCCTGTGAAGTTTCATGAAAATCTGTTAAGTAGTTTCGGAGGAGTAGTCGCTACAAGTGTTCGCTATAGAACTCCATGTAAACAAAGATGGCCGCTGGCAGCCATGTCTAATGTTGAATCAAAACAATTTTCAACAAGGACCAACATCATGTCATGCTGATTATTTTAGAAAAAGTTCCATAACAATATCAGTTATAGTTTTGTAGAAGAAGTCGCAACAAACTTGTTTTTTAAAAAAATATTTTTAGCTTTGTCGCCAATCTTACATTTCGCATCAATGTGAGTTTGAGCCAGGATCAACTAGACATCATTTGCAACATTCCTGTAGTTTCATGAGAATCCATGCAGTCGTTTCAGAGTAGGCTGATATTTCATCAGTAGAGCTAATAAATGACCAGGGGAGGCTCTTCATTTAATATAATTTCTGACATGTATCAACACGGTGCTGATATTGTAGAAAAAGTCCTATATCAATAGCATTTATAGTCTTCTAGAAGTTGTTGCTACAAACTTGCTCCCGTGTCTGCCAGTTACAAGTAAAAGCATATGTGGAAACAACTAAAACTTAAAATGGTTCATCACAAAATACCAAGGTGTGGAGTACTAACCTGACCAATGTCTTTCATTCACTGCTACCGTCAGTGAACATCTGTCGCAAGACACTCTCTTCCACTATTGCTGTCTCTGAACTCTTCACGCAGCGTACACTATAAGGCAGAGTACCCTTTAACTGGAAATACGAATGTCAACACCATGTAAAGAAAAACATTAAACATAAACGATGAAAATAACTTCGGAAATTCAATGCCTTATAACTGGACAATTATGTAATACTTATTTTGCAAAATAGAGCAGAGTGCCAGATGCTTGCCAGATGCCAATGTGTCTGACCTCTGAACCACCGTACACAAAATGCCATATTACATTATACCATGTCAGCAACGTCATAAACAGGTGGAGCGGAGGATAAATGCTTCCCAAATCGACATAACTCGACCTTTGAGCAATGCAGGTATAAAAGCTTCAGGGCCATATAAAGCCATGAAGACCTTTGTCTATAAACGCAAACCCATCGCAGTAAAGATACGAACCAAAGCGCCAATTGAAGTACAAACCTGGTAAATTCTTTTCTTAACTGCTAAAGAATCTAACACACTCCAGGGAAATCAAGACACCTGGAACACTGCATCAAAGCGAACTACCGTAACACTGAAATAGAAAGCATTCAAACTGTGAAGATATTTTAACAGTGAGGCGTAAGTATACATGTCAAACATATTGTTGTTTATTTATGGGTCAACCGGTGAGGTAACGAATTTGTACGACAGCGATCGAAAACGAAAGTACAATTTGGGGTTCACATTTCATTGATCAGAGCATTAACACATGTTTACGATTGTTCACGAATACCAATGGTTATTTCTTATTGGCTTACGTAAAGTACCGAATATCAATTGACGTTACACGTTTATTTTTATAAATCACTGAGATTCCAAACTTGGAGAGGCTACATTACACTATTTTTTCCCCGAATAAATCCCGGTTTTTACTGATTTGGGTAAAAGTCATGGGATTTTCATTGCCGGGAATTACTGTTTTACAAATTCCCGTTTTTTTCCCCGATTTCCCGGTAGTGTGGGAACCATGGTATTATGTCCTTTAATGGGGCATAACACCGCCGAAAGTCATTCAACTGGAACACAACAATGACATGCGCAACTACACATGGCACTTATCATCCCTGCCATTGTATCAAGAGAATAGAAATGTGACAACAGTTTGTGCATTACAAATGTAAGTAACTCAATATCATTAACCAGTACATGACAATGGCTTGGTATAGTTCTTTGATATAAAACGTCACAGAACAGAGCTACAGATAGGCAGCGTATTTGCGTAAATTCCGTATTAAAACTCCCTAAATACACAATTAAATTTAGAAGCGTGCGTACCAATAAAGTAATTATTATTAAATCGCTAAATACGCAAATTAACCGTTTTTTTTTTTTCAGCGTATCATATTTTACCCGTTACCGTAAAGACAGCCAATATCAAACGGAATGCATCGCCGTTTCCCATCAATTCTCAAATAAGCGAGCCTTTGAGATTGGCTAGATGTGACTGGTTATCAAGTTTTTGTTTTTTTTTCACTCAAAAGTAAATCCTTCCGGATCAGAAATATTGTATTCAGTCTGTTTTTAATTATTCGGCATCACCGAAGCGCTCAACTTTCTCTAAACGTCAACATGGCGAAAAGAGGCACCGGTGTTTGAACAAAAGAAGGAGATAATTGGTTAGGTTATTTGTCTAAACCAACGACTAACACTGTTGTTACCCAAACATTGGACGACCCTATTCTAGCCTGTTTTGAAAACACATCGAACAATGTCAAATCAATTTTGAATGATGTTGTATCGACTGTTGATAAGATCGACTGTTAAAAAACAACAGAACAAGCTGGTGATTGCGTGACGCAATAAACAAAACGAGATTGGAAGTCGAAGTGTTCATGGCTGATTATAGTAGAAAATGGTTTACCCAGTTAAAATCCTAAAATACCCAATTAAATAAAAATGAGTGGTAAA
Organism: Cyrtodaria siliqua; assembly: GCA_037043455.1. Lineage (NCBI taxonomy): Eukaryota > Metazoa > Mollusca > Bivalvia > Adapedonta > Hiatellidae > Cyrtodaria > Cyrtodaria siliqua. Next base: position 5,490 of record JAWPHD010010057.1, read on the forward strand.
TACCCAGTTGATCAAAAAGCTTATCTGTAGCTCTGACAGAATATTTAAATCTGGCATGCATATATTTAATTTTTATCAATATTGATTTTTTATATTTTTCTCTTTTTTTTAATTTATATTATATATCTGTGACGTTTTATGGGTTTAAGTTAAATTCCCGTTAGCAAATTCAGATATGTAATCCAGAAGTATTTCGTGGTTATCGTTGTTGCTAAATGATAAAATAAACGTTAAATTGGCATCCACCTTCAGGGCTTTTTTCCACCAAATTGGGTAGAGGCACAGGCCTGTCTATTTTGGGAAAAGAATAACGCGCTTTTTCATAAATTCAGTAAATATGGCAATACTATGCTTTATTTATATTTTATTCCAGTATTTATTGTAATTACTAACTTGCTTGATTCAGAATTGACTAAACATATAAAGAACATTGCTGATTTTTCTCCAATTCTGAGAGAATGCCGCCTTCTGATTGGGAAAGATTTCTGCCAAAATTGGTGAAAAAATGTCAAATTTTGAATTGTGAAGAGGCCTTTTATAGGCCTCTGTTATATATGGTAAAAAAGCCCTGTATCTTGTGTGCGATATTCACGAAATAAGCATCGCTGTCGTTCAAAATACAAATCGCCTTCACAAAGACATTGTTGTTGTGGGTTTGTAAAAAAGTAGAAATATTTTTAGACGAAACGGATTTTAATGATTATTTTCTAGTACGAAAACAAGTAGGACTATTATTAATTTCTTTAGTTCGCTATGATATTTGATATACTCTCTACAGCATACATGTGTTAAGCATGACTCACTGAGTACCTGAGCCTTCTCTGTACATATGTTTTGTCTATGTACTGCAGAGGCAGTCTGTATCTTTCATAGCTTGTATTAACATGTATTAAATATTAGTTAGAGCATATAGTCAATGTCGTTCTTATAGCCCATGTATAACATGGTGTCAGAAGTACAACATTAATTTGGAATATTGGACAATTTTGGACTTGGAATTTATAAGTTTAATTGTTTAATTTATACATTCAAAATGGATCTGTTTGGTGTTTCGTGTCCAAAGATGGACTGGGAGAGTACAAATCTTCCCCAAGCATGGGACACATTTAAACCTCACAGCGAGCTTGTATTCTCTGGACCGCTGAAATCGAGGTTGGAAGAAGAAAAGGTGTCTTACCTTATTCTCTGGGTCGGAGAAAAAGCCCGTGAAGTCCATCAAACTTGGACAGATATTTCAGCGGAAGATGCCAAAAAGTTGAACACATTTTACGCGAAGTACAAGACAAACGTGCAACCAAAACTAAACCCAATATTTTCCAGGTTTAAATTCAACAACAGTACGCAAGGATCAGACAAAGCTAAGGTTAGCAGCGAAAGACTGTAATTTTACGGACTCGGGGGAAATGATACGTGACCGCATCGTTTTCGGCACGTCATCAGATAAAATAAGAGAGAAACTGATAAATCAAGGTGAAACATTGACACTGAACAAAACCGTCCAAACTGCTCAACATTTTGAGTACTCTCAAGATCAACTAAGATATATGTCAGCATCTCAAAACGAAGACAGTCGGACAAATACGGTCAACACAGTCCGATCAAACGAAACAAAGGTTAGAAGTCAACCTACCGGGAGAGCAGAAGGGTTCAATGGAGGTCAGCAAGATGCTCTACGGAATTACCAAACAAGAGACGCCAACAGAGGACATCATAATTTGCAACTGCAACCAAAAAGGAGCAACGAGATTTGTGGGAACTGTGGATACAAGCATTTCAAAAGTGACCAGCAAAAGGAAAATTTTGTGACAAGTGCCATAAATTCAACCATTTTGCTAAAATGTGCCGGTCAGGAACAGTTCATGAATTTAGTTATGATTTTCAAAGCGATTATAAAGAGGATAATAATTTTGTGGATAGTGTGCACTCAAATGTTAGGAACGACCAGGCTTTCACTGAGGTAAAGGTAGGCCCCGCTTCCTTCCCAATTGAGTTTAAGATTGATACGGATAGTCAAGTCAATATTATACCTAAACACTTTTTAATAAACTTAAGCTGTATCACCCCCTTGAGAAGCCACCCCGAAAACTGTCAGACTATAATGGAGGTACATGGGAGACAATCGGTTACTGTACACTTCCATGCAAACGCAATATGCAAGCACAAACATTAGGCTTCTATATTGTAGAGACTCGTTCACCAGCCATTATAGGGATGAAATCAAGCATGGACTTAGGCTTGCTAAAGCTTGTATACTCTTTAGACACAAACACAATACCCAAGACCGTTCTTGACAAGGCGACTGTACTTGAAGAATACGATGACCTTTTTCATTCAAGCCATAGGTTTGTTCGCTGGGCAGTGTAAAATTCACATTAACCCAAAAGCAATCCCTATAGTACACCCACCAAGGCGTGTCCCAGTGACATTACATGACAAACTAAAAAAAGAGTTGGATCGTATGGAATCTATTGATGTTATTGAGAAGGTCACCGAACCTACTGACTGGGTTAATTCCATGGTAGTTGTTGAGAAGCCTAAGTCCGGGGAGCTCAGAATATGTCTAGACCCCAAAGACCTCAACAATACTATCTCTAGGCCACATTTTCCTATGAGAACATTTGAAGATATATTGCCACAACTCTCAGATGCTAAGTTTTTCACAAAACTCGACGCTAGGTCAGGTTACTGGGCAATAAATCTTGATAAGGAATCATCCTTTCTAACGACTTTCAATACCCCGCTTGGTCGATATCGTTACTTGAGACTACCATTTGGGCTTATTTCGAGCCAAGACGAGTTTGTAAGGAAAATAGATGAAACTTACGAGGGGTTAGACGGTATTGTCACCATGATTGACGACATCCTTGTTACAGGGAAAACGAGAGAAGAACATGACAGAAATCTGCGTCATGTACTGAACCGATCTCGAGAAAGGGGCATCAGGTTAAATGCAGAAAAGCTTGAAGTAGGTGTCACTGAAGTACAGTACTTTGGACACATTTTGACGTCTCAAGGACTCAAACCAGATCCTTCAAAGGTATCTGCAATTATAGACATGGACCCTCCTCAAAACCGAGCAGAGCTCGAAACTATCCTTGGCATGGTACAATATTTGTCGAAATTTGCCCCAAACCTAGCAAAGGTTACTAGCCCCATGCGCCAGTTATTAGCAAAACATGTTTCATTTTCATGGAATAAGCCCCAAGCCGAAGCTTATCAAAGAGTTAAGAAAATAGTCACTGACACACCTGTGTTAGCATACTATAACAAGAAGCCATTGACTTTGCAAGTTGATGCCTCAAAGTTTGGTTTAGGACCCACACTCTTACAAGAAGGCAGACCCATCGCATTTGCTTCGAAGTCCCTTACAAAGACTGAAATAAATTATGCACAGATTGAAAAGGAAATGTTTGCCATTCTGTTTGGATGCAAATGATTCCATCATTACATATACATGTATGGTCAAAAAATGGTATATGTTGAAAGTGACCACAAGCCACATGAAGCAAACATGAAAAAGCCGCTTTTTACCAGGCACCCCCTCGATTACAACGCATGATGCTACAGCTTCAACGCTACAGTATCGACCTAAAACATATAAGTGGTAAAAAGATTCCCGTGGCTGACACACTGTCAAGGAAGTCACTACCCGACACATACCCTGACCTCTCAGAAGGCATAGACATACAAGTACACACAGTACTGTCAAACCATCCTAATACTGACCGTAAGTTAAGAGATTTACAAGTCAAAAGAGAACAAGATCCTCACATGCGCTTACTTAAAGAGGTTATACAGCAAGGGTGGCCTGACACTAAATCTAAATGTCCTTCACCATTAGCAGCATTTTAGAATTACCGTGATGAACTGTCATATGCTGATGGTTTGATACTGAAGGGTGAGGAAATTGTTATACCCCAGGCTATCAGGTCAAACATGTTAGAAACTGTACATTCTGGACACATGGGAACTGAAAAGTGTCTCAGAAGAGCCCGTGATTTGATGTTTTGGCCCAGAATGTCACCAGAAATAACCGATATGGTTTCAAAATATCCTATCTGTTTGGAGCGAAGGAATTCAAATTCCAAAGAACCACTCATACCACATGATATACCAGAATACCCCTGGCAAACACTCATACCACATGATATACCAGAATACCCCTGGCAAACACTCATACCACATGATATACCAGAATACCCCTGGCAAACACTCATACCTCATGATATATATGCCCTAATAGGCCCTATACTTTTTTCAACCAATCAGAAGTCCCAAATCAATAGTGGTATGTGACCATCTGAGTCACAATACCACAAAATAATTGAGTCAATGTAACAACAATTAATTCTGTGCCATGTGTGCCATACATTTTGTTTTGTTATCATGTGATATCAAGATACAAATATTTCTAATTAACCAAATGACATGTGGTATTTTCCATGTAAATATTATTGCCACTAAAATGACAATAAAACAAATGTGTTGTGGTTTTAAGGATAACATTACAGTCAATGTGATATACTAACAGTGATAAGACAGAACAAAACATTCCTACAAAAAGATAATCTGGACCTACAGTGATGCTACATTTTACTTCAATGAACTCGAGTGAATTACTCCGCGACTTGGAAAACAGAGTATCAGATTATCCGTAAATCAGCTTTTTCTAAAGAAAGGAGATGTTATGATATTTGATATACTCTCTACAGCACACATGTGTTAAGCATGACTCACTGAGTACCTGCCCATTCTCTGTATATATGTTTTGTCTATGTACTGCAGAGGCAGTCTGTATCTTTCATAGCTTGGATTAACATGTATTAAATATTAGTTAGAGCACATAGTAAATGTCGTTCTTATAGCCCAAGTATAACAATTCCGTACATTCAGCACAACCCGTTAGGCCGCCGGTTTAAATGTACATTACATTGTCAGTGTATGGGGAACAAGTTTAAATACAGATTTATAAGAGTAATTGGATTATTTTAATCACAAGTAGGTAACCTTTCGGTGACTTTTATGGTCATCTTTCATTATATATACATTATTTGCAAAAACATCAATGGGATTAATGATTTTGGTTCCGACCAAAAATCAGGACGGAATTTGCTAACGAGAAATTTAGCTTAGCGATTTAACGTCGGGATGACATGCAAATATTTTTTTAAAAGAACAGCATAAAAAACGTTGACAATTGATGGTTATCAACCCGACTGTAAATATTATTGAACTAAACATGGTACTGATCGTTCCCACCAAGGTTCTTTGAAATCCAGCAAGGACTTCATTAGCACTTATGCATTATTTTGTAACCTCAACACATGAGTATAGTTTGCAAGGCAAGAATGGTTATATAGTGAAATTTGGCGCTTGCGTTACTTTAACAGGGCTAAAAATCATTCAAACAGTATACAGTTAGCTTGATACTGATAATCCAGTTTCCCACCAAAACAACCACAGTACTCCAAACATATAGTTTTACATTGATTAGAAGCAGAAATCTAGAATCTAACAACGCAAAACAGAAACGTCACTGTCATGTTTGTAACCATGCAGATTGTACAACAAATCAGTTTTGTCAACACGCACAGTAAACTTGTTTTTGGTAGGTCACGCTCTGCAATCACAAACAATAACAAACAATTCATCAACTCAACTGCAAATGTCTGCTCGCCTATCTTCAACTTGACACTTCCGGCAAAAGACACTGTACATTTGATGCAAATTAAAATACATGTTCTACTTACGATTAGTTGCATATATATGCGAAAATCCAAAATGTCAACATCTCTCTTTGAACATGTCAATCATGCCGCACGCATCAGCAACAAAAGTAAATACAGAGGCTATGACGTCACGCTCTTCCAGTAATACATTACTTTCATGAAACACCTCCCGATTGTTCGCGTTTCCCCCAGTGATATCTAAAATACCTTTACGCACATTATAATAAACTCATACACTTATTAAAAACTTTCTTGGAATTTGATTAGACCAAAACTTGTTTCATATTGATTTTAAAGCGTTTACAGAAAATGGAACTCACAAATGACTATGTCTATACTCGAGGGGTACAGCAAATTTACGCTTCACTGGTCACAATATACGCTATATGGAATTTGCAATTGGGTCAAACCTATTCACAGTATTAGAGTGTTCTAATGGTTTCCATACACAGCAATAGTTAACTGCATTTACATATTCATGAATAATAACGCTCTATGAAAATATCCCCAGTCAGACTTGAACTGACATCTCTCTTTTTATCAGGGTTACACCTGAAGTTCAGAGTGTACTTGACTTTGTACTACATGGATGCAAATAATTAATGCAACCTATCTGGAGCTGACGATAAACACCCAGTATAAACTATGTATCAGTTTTACCAAGCGATTTACACATATTTTTTTTTAATTCTCGAATACATTTTCAATGCAGTTAGCATGCGTTTGTAAAGCATATGCAAGAGACACATTATGCTAGGGAGCATGCGGCATTGCAGGCATTGCAGCATTGCTCCTCGGATACTTGTTATTAATATTCATAAATACTTTATGGTGCCTTTTGGAAGTATTTCAATACCTATTTTGATGATTCAGGCTGATTTGTTTCAATACTTTTGACTGTTTTGCTGCTGTAACGTTATACAAAACAAGCTTGATCTCATATGCATGGTGCTTTGCATTTACCAGCTATTACAGCATAACTATCACATACTGATCGTGCATGTTCCTAGAAAGACCTGTATACGGTGTTCATTAAAAGCAATCAAGGAATTATGCATATTATTGTTGCAAATTGCCAATAACAAAACATGCAAAAGTTTTAAATTCCTGTGACAAAGTCAAAGGCAGGTTCGAATTAAAAAAATAAACTTACAATGTGTAACACTAACATGTTCAGACTGATAAACAATGTATCATACCAAAGCATCCAACTCTTTTAGTAAAGAAACTCGCAAAACCATTTGGGAAGATACTGTGTTGCTGATTGATAATTCCCGAAATCCGTTTATTATCAAAATTACGCCATCACATGTCAAAAGGGCCAAACTTTCGATAATTTTGGACTTTCCGAACCCAGCTGGAAAAACACAGAAGTCATTTTCATCAGCTGCTTCTATTGCAGGTTTTGCTCTTTTTTCAGGCGAACGCCGAGGATTTTCTCCATGGTGGACGCCATTTTTGTTTTAGTTACGTGCACCTGCTCAAACGACCTTTACCTATACAATTGGTGCATACCGGTCGTACATTCCGGTCGTACATTCTTGAATAGTTACGATTGGGCACCAGTCTATTTGTGCAGAAACAAATTTGAAACTGGAAGCACGTGACCGTAACTGTTATTTTTTATATATTTCTGACCATCCGCATTTAGTTCGTCGATATAATAATACAGTTTCCCTCTCCGTTTATCTTTGTTTATTAATAAACGTATTGTCTTTCTGCCTTTCTGTATATCTTGGATAGCAGGTGTTCCTGTCTCAGCCCATCAGAAACAATACCAGTGTATCAGCAGAAATCAAACTTTGTTCAGGAGGTTGTCTTGAAAACCAGCAAGCGTCGCGGGTGATCTCGACTAAGTTATGCTGGGAAGTTGTGTACGAGATGTTGCGAATGTTATTCACCCTTTCGGTAACCCAAGCTGACGTGCACCTGCTAATCTCGCGAGATTTCATCAAAATGAGGCAAGGAAAATTAACCATTATTCAGCGTCATTAGTTACTTTGGTAATCGCTTCCGTGTAGCGTGTATATTTTGAAAAGTTAAAAGCTCGTTGGTAGTATATATGTTCAACTATGTGTAAGGTTTAACGTCCTAACAAAATGTACTGAAAATGAGCCATACTGTACTGTAAAATATTGTTTATGTTTATCAATATAGTGTGTAGACCTATCTATATGACACAGCCGATTCTCTGATAATTGCGGCTGATGACTTTTGTTGTGTGCCAGGGTGTAATCATAAGCGCAGCCAAAACTCTCCCTGTAGCACTTGTTGCACTATTCACAAGGAGCCTAGATCTCTCAGAGCTCAGTGGCATGCCCGAATTCGTCGAGATTACATTGAAGATGGTAGGGTGAAGAACTGGCAGCAGGCCACCCGTAATCACAGAGTGTGTGACTGTCATTTCACGCAAGAAGAAAAAGAGACTGTCCTGCGCCCAAAATCAAGGTTTCCTGGTAGAAAATATGTCCTACCATCAATATTTCCATCACAGTCAAGTGTGACAACAAAACAAAGGACAACAACAAAGTCCACCAACAGGGTACAGTTGCCAGACAAAAAACGTCGAAAGCTTATCTTTGTAAGTATCTATGTATTCAATCATATGAAGTCTTTTGACTGACGAACGCACTGGCATTACTTGTCAATGACAAATTATACCAGTATAAACCGTGTTTTGTGAGGTTACTTGGCAGCAACCATTGCATGGCGACTTTATTCCAAGGGAGTGGCTACTTTCTCCCCAGGCTCATACTCGGGTGGGTGGCTTGTTTGTATAGTCAAAAGACAACAAAGTCGCAATGTGTTCATAGGTGTTATTATACAACTTAATATGACAAAATGAATTACTATAAATGTGCCAAAGTTTTATTTACCTCGAAACCTTTTTTAATTGAAGTTGGCTGTTTGACACAAATTAATGCATTTAAAAAAAGACAGACAGCTATAATGAATAATGAATAAGCGGAAGCGGAAATACATTATGTTTTATGGTAAACATTTTACTTTTTTCCCCTTCAAAACTTGTTTTAAGAATATGCATTAGTAAATGTAAATTTTCAATGCAATTTTTTTCATGCGTAAAATACGCCTTAATTTATGATGAAAGCGTATCTGGAGCACTGAAGCACGTTATTTCCATGTTATTTTGGAGAGCTGAACAGTTCTATTTTCAGTTTTTATGTAATTTACATGTATAATGTTTTAATGGGAATTTTGAACTACATGTATTTATTAAGCATCCAAATTATAACCTAGATGTATATATGTATTAATCTAATATCATTTTGGCTTTAAAACTGTTTGTATATAATCAAATACAACTTTGAGTTTTCAGTTGTTTGTGGTTATTCTACCAAAGGATTTAATATATTATTGGTGCAATACATGTATATGCACCAATTAGGAATATGTAAACAAATAATTAGATTTTTACTTTTTACATACTTATTAATAATACATTTGTTAAAAGGGCTCACAACAATCTTTAAGTTATTATCGAAATATAAAATTAGTATCTCGATGTGTTTAATTTTAAAACTGCTTGCATGTAATTAAATAAAGTTTTAGTTTCCAAATTGTCTTCATTGTTTTCCCATGTGTTTAAAATATATTATTGGTAAAATGTAATCAACAGTTAGTAATATGTAATATGTATATTGCTGTGTGTCCTTTTAAAATATGCAAATTAATAACAAAAACTAACAGAATGCTATGAGTTTAAAAAAAAAAAAAATCGCGATTGCCATGTGTCCCTTTAATCACTTTTTTAATGCTATGTCAATAAAATGTTTTCTGTTGAAAAACTTGAAAATCATTTGCATTGATTACATTATAATTACATGAACCTTAAATGACTGTTTACCTTAAATAGAGCTTAATGTCAGTCAGTATGCGTTGTTATTGAAAATTTCCCCACATTATGACAGGAGAAATTTGTTTTTGTTTGAATGGTGTGTTACATCATTTTCAGCATATTTTAGGCTATAATTATATGAGGTTTATACTTTTTCCTGGGTAGAACCAGTAGTGTGTACTCCTCGTCATCCATAAGAATCCAAACTTTCTCACTTTACAAGCCAACCTCCCATTGCAATCGAACCAGCAGTGGTGAGATAGTTTCAAATACAACGTCTGCCCACGGAGTCACTCCGAGAAAGCATAAAGATTGTCTCAAATATACATGTTTATAGTGCGTGTGTATTAATAAAATGAACACAAATATAAAATACAACTTCTACTTAAAATACTACCACGAGTCCTGTATCCAATGTCCAGAATTCTGACATGTTTAAATTGTATCTACCATGTAATGGTCGTACAAAATGATGTCATATATGAAGCCGTCATCGAGAAAGGTAAAAACGATAGTGAAAAAATACACTTCGTGATTGTCATAATATACTTGTAACACGGTAATTATGATTCTTATATTTGTTAATTTGTGTGCAAAAGACGTTCCTGGAGCTGCCATGTCTATGTCATCATACCTGGGGCTGCCATGTCTATGTCATCATTCCTGGGGCTGCCATGTCTATGTAAGACATTCCTGGAGCTGCCATGTCTATGTCATCATTCCTGGAGCTGCCATGTCTATGTCATCATACCTGGGGCTGCCATGTCTATGTCATCATTCGCTTGATGAAGCAGTGTGTAAATAGTTAATTGAGTGCCTTATAGTGATGTAACCGATCATCGGATACCTTCGGTTACTTAGGCTTTTGATTTTGATGATCGATTATGAAAGACTATAAACTGATCATTGATGAAATGTAAAAATGCGCTTTGATTAATGTTAAAATAGAAATAAACATGATTATCCTGGAGTTGACAATTAGGAAATTCACTTGTGAAGAATGTTCTTTTTCAACGTTTGATTGAGAAAGAATTAGATGAAAATTACTTTCCCTTGATATAAAAGTAATCATATGTGGCGTTGCAGTTAGTGCACGTGCAACGCACAAAGGAATGTGTTAGGCATTCAGTCAAAGGTACGGCCGACTATAGACGTAAGAATTTATTATGGCGGAAGGCGATTCGCGCGATACTGTTAACGTTTCGATATTGAATGGTACAATTCAGGAATTAATTGGCGAGTTTAGAGGACAGAAGGAAGAGATTGCGTCTCTAAGAAGAGAGGTACACGGTACATCGCAGAACGTCGCTTCAGAGGTGAAGAAGTTGAAATTGGAAAAAGACCTCAAGTGGAAGTGGGAAGGTAACAAAATTTAACACAATTTTAACACCTAAATCAGCTATCATTTAAAGCAAGCTAGTTGGGCTTTAGCGAATAATAAACCGGACTATGTTCAAGAACTCTTAAATGACTGTGGAGAAAAACTGAAAAGGCGCAATAAACTGATCCGTATTGCTGATAATTCGGAAGGCGGTTGGGAGACGGTTAGACAGTACGAAATTAATCCCGTAACCAGCGATTCAGATGATGAATCACGCATTTCGAAAGCCGAATCGAAGGCGGTCCGAAAGAAAAAAGACAAACAGAACAAGCGAAAAACTAGCCGAGGTGCTAAAACAGATAACACCGGTTTTGTGTATTTGCCTAACTCTATGCATAACACCGGCTTGGGGTGCCCCAGCGACAACAGGACGTCCCATTCCAGTTTACGGGTCAAGAATGCAACAACCGGGGCTTCGTGGCTTTCGAGGAGAGACCACAACCTGCATTGCAGCACAAGATTGGACCATGTTTTGGGTGCGGAAAATACAGTCATAACAGAAGAAACCACAGGAACTGGTCACTTTTAATTTTTGCCTTCTATTATTATAATTGTCTATAAAGGACATGAATGGGAAATTTTGGAAAATGCTGGTGTTCTTTTTCAGAGGTCAAGCAGACGTTCGAAACAATCTCAATTACATGCACGCTATATACTAACATGTGCGGAAATGAATTTCCTATCCAACAATACCTTTCTTCCTACGATCCCTTGTAAATTCGCTGAGATATCTGAGTTCAAAGTCACCAAAGTGCAATTTAATGCTGCTCGTCGTTTGTTTATGTCCCCAATGTAAACAAATGAATTTTACCGAAAATCAGGTGTCCGATAAGTTCGGCGCAGTATTCCAGCTTCAAATCACAATCAGTTCACTAACATAACGCACCGATACATAAATAAATCCATATTTTATCAGTTTGCATAGTCCGTATCACGAGAAAGTCACACAACAACGAGTATTTCGCCACTTGTTATCGACACTAGCAGACTTTACAAATGAAACCGCCATTTTCAAATGATTTTCGGGGCCGAATGACGTCATAATGCGAATCTAACAGCTATGGTAAGTATTTTTACTTTTTAATATTATTCTTGAATATATTAGAAAATACGTTTGTGCTTATCCATAACACTATTATAATCAATAATAGTGTTATGGATTAGCACAAGCGTATTTAATAATATATTCAAGAATAATTTTAAAAAGTTTTTTTTTTTACCATCGATCTTAGGTTCGCATTATGACGTCATTCGGCCCCGTAATTCATTTGAAAATGGCGGTTTCATTTGTAAAGTTTGCTAGTGCCGATAACAAGTGGCGAAATACTCGTTGTTATGTGACTTTCTCGTGATACGGACTATGCACACTGATAAAATATGGATTTATTTACGTATCGGTGCTTTACGTTAGTGAATTGATTGTGATTTGAAGCTGGAATACTGCGCCGAACTTAACGGAATTAACGGACACCTGATTTTCGGTAAAATTCATTTGTTTACATTGGGGACATAAACAAACGACGAGCAGCATCAAATTGCACTTTGGTGACTTTGAACTCGGATATCTCAGCGAATTTACAAGGGATCGTAGGAAGAAAGGTATTGTTGGATAGGAAATTAATTTCTGCACATGTTAGTATATAGTGTGCATGTAATTGAGATTGTTTCGAACGTCTGCTTGACCTCTGAAAAAGAACACCAGCATTTTCCAAAATTTCCCATTCATGTCCTTTATAGACAATTATAATAATAGAAGGCAAAAAATAAAAGTGACCAGTTCCTGTGGAAGAAACTGTCCCTACGATCGTGTCAAACAAGATCAAACGAGGTCACGATCTGGAACGGAGTGATAATATTGTTTACCTTTATCAAACAATAACATTAACATTGACCAGAGGTTCACAAACGATTATTATGAATTTGAACAAGGGCAAAAAGAAATTCTTGTTAAAGGAAGATTAAAACAAAATATTGAATTTTGGAAAAGTATTGATAATGATACAAATGAGTACATTTTAGATACTATTCAGTCTATTGTAAATGGATATAGAATCCCACTTTATTCAGAACCAGAAGGTAGATATTTACAAAATAATAAATCAGAATTGGGAGAACATGAGTTTGTTTCGGAGGCGATAAATGACTTATTAAACAGAGGGTTAATTAAATTGTGTAATGAAGCCCCGTACATAGTTAATCCTTTAACTGTTTCTATCCAAAACAGTGGCAAAAAACGCCTTATTTTAGATTTAAGGTCTGTCAACAAACATGTGTGGAAACAATCGTTTAAATAGGAAGATCTCAGATTGGCGTTAATGTATTTAGAAAGAGGGTACTATATGTTTAAGTTATCAATTTATAGATATTTATCCGCCGCAAATTAAATGAAAATTACTTTCCCTTGATATAAAAGTAATCATAGGTGACGTTGCAGTTAGTGCACGTGCAACGCACAAAGGACTGTGTTAGGCATTCAGTCATAGGTACGGCCGGCTATAGACGTAAGATTATTTTAAGGAAATGAAAAGGTTTAAGTGAATTTGTAATAGATACTTTAATTTTATATATTGAATTGGATCATATTTTGAAGTTTTGCATGGTTCATGCAAGGTGTTTATAATAACACTGGATTCAGAATTAGAATTGAGAATAACTGGATTCGGAAGTAGATGTATATGAATGCAGGTTGTGTGACTCGGGGTTAAGAAGTTGTGTAAATTTAATGGAGAGTCACTTAACTCAGGATTACATGTGCCTGATTGGGAGTCACGTGACTCGTTCAGAGAATTGTAAAATGATTATTGTGAGATGTATTGATGTTATAATAACAGTTGATATAAATTTGAGATTAGTAAGGTGTTCAGATAAATGATGTTATTGAGATGATGATTTGAATTTAGATTGTATTAGTAGTATAGAAACTGAGAGTTAGAGCGCAATTTCCATCTCCCGAAAAAGATTCACTCAAGAAACTAACAACAGCTCATCTGAGGCTAGAAGCCAGGCATGCCTTTATTTAAATAAAGTCACACCCGAGCCAAATGCCTCGGATGCATACTATTAGCTACTCGAGAGGTCCTTCCAAAAGAAACTCGTCCAAAACCCCCAGTTTCTAATCAATCCGGTTGCTATTTTAATAACATAACATTTGCAACTCATTAAGCAAAGTCAGACGGAACCGGGCAGTAGTCTTCATCATCACTCTGCATATCATCTTTTACCATGGAGTATTTTATTTTTCTACACTTTGCTATTTTGTATTTCAGTTCAAGAAGCTCTTCTCCGTTTCTATCAAGCTCACGTTCATAATTATCCATTTCAACCAGCAGTCGTCTTTTATTAGTGTCCATAAAATCATCACGGACTACTTCATATTCTACTTGGAGTTGCTTACCTCTCATCAATTGTCTTCTATATTTATTTTTCAAATGGTTAAGTTTTCTGCAAGCCTTTTCTTATCTTTCTTGTTTCATTATATAATAGTATATATAATTATTTTTAAACCTCTTATTTAATATTTTCAATATCCTTAAATGGAACCCAACTATTAAAATCCTCATTGTAACCCTTCCATTTAATCAATGCTCGTTTCTTTTTGTAATCACGTCGTATAACGTTTTCAATTCTGAATATCTCTTGTTTTGCTTTTATCATTTCTAATTCATAAAAGCTTCCATCAATGTTTTCGTTGTTTAAATCTTTTATTTTGTATGTCACAGGATTTGTGTTTTGAATTTCATCAACAACAAATATTTCTTCGGTCCAATTTGGGGTATAACCTTTCTCAAACGTTCTTTTATATTTACTAATTCTAAAATTATCCCCTATTTTAAATTTTGGCTTAATCTTAGTACTTTTCATCTTTCCATACAAGTTGAAATACACTGTTCCTTTATTTTTCTCATCACTTGCTTCAGTCGGTGTCATTTTAATACTCCGATGTTTTGTATTATTATACTTGTCAACCATCGCCTGAAGCATGTCTAAATATGTATTTGTATTGTTAGCTGTAAAATATTTCCACATCTTTTCTTTTAATGTTCTGTTAAATCGTTCAATTACTACAGCTTTTCCAAAATTAAACGTGTGATACATTTCGATATTATTATCATCAAGAAATTGCTTAAACGTTTTGTTGTAAAATTCCACACCTTGATCAACCCACAACAATTTACACTGTCTTCCTGTACTCATTATTTGTTGGAACGCTTTGGTAATTTCTAAACCAGTTTTATTTGGAACGGGTACAACCCAAGCATATTTGCTAAACACATCAATAACAGTAAGCAAATATTTAGTACCTTTATTGTACTTTGAAAACGATTGCATATCAACCAAATCAGCAGACCATATTTTATCAATTTCATTAACAATCACACGGCGTTGAGTGAACTTTCTTCGTATAGGTTTATGAAGTTCATCTGCTAACTTGTCAGTCCATTTCAACGCCTTTTCTAGTTTTTTGTCTCTCCAAGTCCTAGTTTATATTTTGCACTAATCACAGGCTTGACTAACAAATTCTTAGCGATATTTTCTCCGATAGTTTTAGACTTACTAGATTTCAAACCAGCAAGCATGTTTTTATCACACATTGATTTATTACTAGGATTTTCGTCATAACAATAATCATGATCTTTACAAACAGCATCTAATTCATTTACTGGTTCCCCGATATCAAGTGGATTACCAGGACCGCAATATTTATAACCAGGAAGAGTTAGCCCCTTTTTGGGTAGCAAAGGGAGCAAAGCTTTATGAATATCAATATTTCCACCTTCTGTGTTTTTAACAAACTTTGTTTTAGTAATACCGCAAGATGCACAAGTTGCTCTTAACATTTTTCTACCATTTTTTGCTAACACATACTTAGGATCAACATTTTCAGTAACCTTTTTTTCTTTAATACAGTAACTCATATATAATATGATTAGATTAAACTTCGTTTAGAAAATATGATTTTATAATGTTTTCATTTTCTAATGGTTTGTATGGTTTTAATAATTTGTAAAGAATATCGTACACTCTATTTCCTTCTTGTAACGTTTTAATGAAGAATAGGCAGAAATATCCACACAGAACACTTGTTTTATCTTGGTATTGAATGGTGTTGTATTTTATATCAGGTATGTACGCTAAAACCTCTTTTGGTGGGCTCAAGCCAAACGGATCGAAGTAATAATTATTATAGTAACAAGTCCAGTGTGTGCCAGGTCCAATATGATCATCAAGATTAATAATACCACATTCTTGTTTGTTTTGTTTTGCTGGTAATTTGTTTTTGCTGTACACCCCACTGAATTTTTCTATACCTAACTGCTTAACCCATTTTGTTATATCTAAGTTAGAGATGGGTTTATTTTTAATTTTTTTTTTTTTTTATAAATGGAATACTTCTATATGGCCTGATTTGTGAGTCTACTTGTAAGCCGTATCCTCTTCTATCTACTTGCAAACCTTTTCCAGTCAAACCACTAATAAGAGATCCAATCAATGGAATTCCTAATGATGCAAGCATTCCAAGAAATCCTCCGTCCTGCTGTTGTTTTTTAGTTAGTTTAACAGGGCAGTGACCTTTTGACTTTGCTATCTTCTTTCTTTGCGCAGCTGTTAATTTTTTTGATTTTAGAAGTGTTGGTTTTTTATCACTAGGAACAGCTGCCGTTACATCTTGCTGTTTTTTAACACTGGGAACAGTTACCGTTTTATTACTAGAAGCACATGCCAGTACGTCTTGTAGTTGTTTTTGTGTTAGTTTAATAGTGCAGGAACCTTTTGACTTTGCTATTTTGTTTTTTTGTGCAAGTGTTAATTTATTTGATTTTAGAAGTGTTTGTTTTTTATCAGCAGGAACAGTTACCATTCCATTTCCAAATATTTTACCAATACCAGTACTTGCCAGACCACTAAGTGCCCCTGTTGCTAGAGGTCCTAATATCTTTGGAGCAAATTTAGCAACTGTTGGTAAAATTGTTTTAGTTAACAAACCAGCTAATGCGCCTAAAAAGCCTCCATTTTTAGACTGAGATCTCATTTGCGATTTTGATATATTTATGTCTAATCCCCGTCCATCAGATTTAGCTTTGTTAATATTGTTAATCTGAGTAGCTGTTAGCAGCAAAGGAAAATTCCCAGTTAGTTGGTTATTTTTTAACCTGAGTGTTAATTCACTTTTGTTTTCATATGCTTTTGCCAGACTTTGTTTCTGACCATCTGTTAAATTTACTGAATAATTTACGTAAGTCATATATATTATAAGTTAGATTAAACAATAACTAGTTCATTTCCAACAGTATCAATAACAACATCTACTTCATAGAGAACCAGAGCATAAACTTTATATGGAGCAGCAGGAGGTATATTTAGTTTATATCTCAAATTTAGTTGTTTTGGATCAACACTGACCTCATTTCCCTTGTAACTCAAATTGAAATATATCATTCCGAAGAGATTTTTAAAATTACCTACATTGAGTAAAGTTCCGGTGTTTTTATCATTTTGCTTGTAAGAATAATTAATAACATCTCTGAATATTCTTATGATATTAGCATAACTATATTCGGTTTCTGGATAATAAACTCCATTTCCAACTTCCAATCTAGCTGATTGTAAATAGCAATTAGTATTAGCAGCATTTACCTTAAACGTGTCCAAAAGGTGAGGATTTCGCTCTTGGTGTGAACTCTTGTCTGACCTTTGCAAATAAACAAACACATGTTTGGGATTTTTAACACTAGCCGTTATTCTAAATGCGGATTCAGTTGCTTCAGAACTTCCGCTCACTTGTATCATTTCACAGAGGTAAGTCCATCTTGTTGATGTCATATGATTTGTCATTACATAACTTAAACCATCTGAGTTAAATATCATTTTGGGTATCCACAAAACTAATTTATTAATAATTACTCGGCCGTCATCACCACTTGATTTGAAAATTAGTACATTATCATCTGTCAGTTGCAAGCTGATTTGAATTTGACCAGGAGGAAGCATGTTTGTTTCCAAACCTCCAAAGAAGGAATATTTATTTAATGGGATTATAGTCAACTTTTTGATTAGTTATGATTAAAGCATGGCGAATAGCAAAACCTTTATTATAGGGATCTTCGTCCTTCCGAGATTCTGCAGCAGTCGTATCATCTAAATAAAAGTATTCGTTTGTTCCGGTTGTCTTTGCATAGTCATCAGAAATTTCAAGCAAGCTTTTGATATTAACAAATCTGTGAAGATTATTTCCATCGTAAACTGTTTTTCCATTTTGCTTTACTTGCATATGATCAATCAATGAAGCTGCATCGTTAATTAAAGCAATTCTGTCAGCGTCTGCGAAATTGGCTCCATCAGCAAGTTTGTTTACTTGAAAACTGATTTCGAAATATGCGTTATACCAATCGAAGTAAGAACTTCTATCATTCATTGTAAATTGGTAGCCACTTTTCATTTGTCTAGTATTATTTCCTGGTTGTGTTATTGGGGTATCTAACTGAATAGGTACATGTTCATATCTATTATTATATTGATCACTTCGATACATCTATGTATACTAGTAATTAGATTATTTTTTATTAATTAATCGATTAATTCTTGTATGAATTCCCCTTCCGGAAAGTAATCTATTAATTTTTGTATTTACATCTTCTTCAATTATATCATCAGCCGCAACTTTAGCTACATCTTTTGTAGCAGCCTTTGTAAGTTCTTTTAAAATCATCTCACCTTTTGGTTAAGGTTTAATAACTGAAACTAATTTATCAGCAGCCATTTTTCCTACTTCATCTCCAAGCTTTTTAGAACCACTCTCTATGATTTGTTTACCAGCAGTTTCTAATGCTTTCTTGCCTGCTGTTTTCACAGACTCGCTAAATATCTTTGATCCGACTTTTGAAAGAATGTCAAATATGCCAGCTCCAGTTAATCGATCAACTTGAGTATATGTTCCCGTGCTAGTGTCATAAACTTTTTTTAAACATACCATATAACTTATGTTACATTAATTCTTTCAAAACAAAACGAAATGATGTGTGGACACCATTAAGATTAATAATCTTGCCAGAGAAATCGGTTATGTAAATATAAATACTGTTAATTATCGTTTTGTTTACTTCACAGAACCCGACTCTTATCGGCTCATCTTTGAAAGGATATGATCTCGTAAGATCAGCTGTACTTATTTCATAAATGACATCCCCGTATGATCCATCAACAATAGAATTATTTATCAAATCACAGTGGATGTACAACGTATCGATAGAATTTGTTATGTTCGGTGTCACAGTTCCAAATTTAGTTTCTCTGATAACTGCATCTTTTTCAAACCCGATCAAGGCATGAACGTTTGTTTCTCTTAAATCAAGCATAAAATTATTATGGATGGTAACCAAGCATTTGAAACTTGATAAATCAAACTCAATTCTTATCGGGACAGGTGAGTCATCGGTTAAATCATTGTTTACAGACAATGTTTCTTTGATGTAATTATCGATATCAGCATAACTGTATTTTCCATTTGTAAAAATAATACTTTTCCAATCTGTTCCATTGTGGTACCTTATCACTTTGTTATTAAAATCCCCACTAATATTTTACCACGAGTAAGTCATAGAATTAATCTTATCAAGTCCAATACCATATTGTTTGTTTCTGCCTAATATTAATGGTCTGTCAAACACAGTTGTAAAATTACTCGGTGTGTTCGAGCTATTAATTATTGACGCTTTCTCCGATGATAATACAATTTTTTGTTCCATATAATATAGAATGGATACAATTAATCACCTTTGTAGTACAGTTTAAAACTTGATTTTTCAAAATTGAGAACTCGAGTAGCGTCGTCTTTTGTATATAGAAAGATGGTCCAATGATGTGATTTCTGAAGATATGCTTCAATTGTTCCTTTTAGTATTCGTTTGCCATTTTCTATTTTCGATTGAGCAACCGTTTCACTTACACTTAGATTAAACAAACTAAAATATTCTATACCAATGTTTGTAACTGTATATGTAAGATCTGCTTCAACTACATATCGTCCGGGTTTTACAAGTTGCATGCTCTGATATTCATCATTAGAGGTAAAATATTCTTCAGTATTTATAACTGGATTGGTTACGGGGGTAAACACTTCGAGAAAACCACTACGTTTGGTTCTTTCAAGTGGTTTTCGCGTTGGGTATGATACAACATTTCTAGAATCATCTAGCATGATGCTGATGCCATCATCTATTGTATATTCAAGCAGTAATGTCCGACTTAAATCTTCTACTTTTACTCTTAACTCGTCAATTATACCAATAATTGCTGTGTGTCTACTACCAGACTTTTGATTAAACTGTTTTAATGAAGCTATTTCACCATCAAAAGCTGTGTTTCTTTCATCCTGGGCGGCTTTCAATTGCTTTGAAGCATCATCAATAGCAGTCTCAAGTTGATCAGTGTCAACCAGTTTGTTCAGAGCAGTCTCCAGCGACTGACCATCAATCATTTTCTTTTTGATGTCTTCAAATTCTTTGTTGATATCAGCAACGTTGGTGTTTATCTGTTGATTTAATATTTTAATTTGAGTTATTTCGGTAGTAAAAGCAGTTCTCATTTGTTTTGAAGCATCGGCAATAGCAGTTTCTAGTTCATTATTGTCAACCATTTGTGTATTGATTTCCCCAATCCGTGCATTAATATTTTGAACACCAGCTCTTATTTGTTCACTTAATTTCTTGTAGTTTTCACTCTCTTCCAATACATCTTCTTTCTTTTTTAACTCTTTCAAAGCATCACCCAGAAGTTTTATTTCATCTTTCAATCCGTTTTGAATTTCAAGCATTTTCTCGCGGTTTGCTTGTAACTTTGTTTGTATTTGACTAAGTTTATCATCAACACCTGTTGTCAGAGTTTTTATTATGTCTGGAATTTTATCAATATTATATTCCCGTATGATTTTTGTTACTCTTCTTACAGTAAATTGCTTTGTTGCTGCATCATCTGCTTTTGTTGGATTACCAACATTTGTTATTTTATTATTATCCATGTTAAGCTCACTTCTCAAAACATTTTCCTGGTTTCTGCCCTTGTTAAGATAATTAACCAGATGTTTTTGTTTTACATACTCAGACAGCACAATACCGAAATTTGTAATATTAACACTGCCAGTAGTAACTTCCTCGCCAAGATCATTAAAAAGTCCCATTATATATAATATGATTAGATTAAATTTCGCCGTTGAAGTTACGCTTTACTAACTTTCTAGGGCGATCCAGATACAGAAAGTCATACTGCTTGTCAGTTGCTTTTTTATACTGCTCTTTGCTGACATCTTGTTCTTTGGAAAGCATACCCAGCTCACGATTAACCGTAGTCGCGAAGAAGATGTAATGAGAACAGTTCAAACGAATGTCTTTGGGAGTTTTGTAATAAGATTGAGATAAATAAATTACACAACAATTCTTATGCCTGCCTTGGTTGAAATAATTAATAATATCATTTTGATTGCGCTCACAAACATAATCATCAAAAATAGCTATCTTCTGAGTATCAGAATCCAAATCATTCACAGGGATAACTTCATCATTTGAACATTCTAATATATCTTCGACTGGGATTTTATTCTTTTTTGCTATCTTTTCCAGTTTTTGCGATAAGACCTGATACTTAGACTGCTCCAAGTTTTTAGCAAACAAGTAAATCTTGTCATAGTAAACTAAAGGTTTTAATAACATATGAACTAATGTGTTCGTCTTGCCAGATCCTGAATTACCGCAAATTAACATTCTAAAACAACAGTCTGGCATGAAGTTCCATATCTGTTTAAAATTACCGTTTTCTGTTTTCATATCATAGTTTGGAATTTGCATTATAATAATACTTAGATAATACTTGTCTTAACTTATTCTAATTTATCTTAATTTAATCTAACCTTATATTATACATGTCTTTGTTAAAATGGAAAGAATTAGCAGATAAAAAGCGAAAAGCGAGTGAGCTTGTTAAAGAATACGAGAATAGAGTTACCCGAAAAAGATTAGAAAAAGGAGCTAGTCGTGATTTATTCGCAGAAGTATTTAAACCTGTAACTAGCGAAATAACAGAGCAAACAAGACAGCTAGCTGAACATTTGATTACCCTTCCAGAAATACGTCAACAGTTGGCTCTTCTTCTTGAGGCAATACGCCCACCATTAGTTACCCCACCTGATCGTGGAGCTATAGCACCACCACCGCTACCAGCTGAACCCGAGGCATTAATTGATCCCGGGGATGAAGAAATAGAAGAAGAATCGGAAGAAGAAGTATCGGAAAAAGAAGAACCTGCTGCGAGGCCTAAGGAACCCAAACCGGTGCATGATATTGACTTGGATGCTGGTTTGGATGCAGATGTGCTTAATGAGTATAACTTGCCAATGCCATCAAAACTAATTACAAAGATCAAGCAATTGATGTTGCTTCTAAAGCAATCGCAGCTATCGGAAATTTTAAAGCTTCTCTAACAAAACAAATGAATAAACTAACAATTACCGCCAAGCAGAGGGATGACCTTGATCAAAAATACGATGTTTTGCAAAGAAAGACTGATGTATTAAATCATTACAGAGGCAGAGTTAAAAGTATGAAAGAGCATGCTCCCGTCTTTGGCCATGGAATGCAACAAAATAAAAATTCCTACAAAGTCGACAAAGATGGTCACTATGGAATGTTGCAAATTGATTTACCTAAGCTTATTGGTCATCACAAACTTATTGCCAAACAAGGAGAAGCAGTTGTGCTAGATATGAAAGTGGATGATGATTTTATAGACTTGATAACAAAGCGTTACAACAATGGAAAAACTTATTCAAAGCTGTCTCAGAATGCTTTTAAGAAACTAACAGAATTATCTGATTTACCAATTCATAAAGGTTCTTCAAAGTTCAAAAAGATTTTAGGAGGTTGTGTTGAATATTACAATAGCTCCAAAGATTTGATGGATGATCTAGAGTTGGTATGTGGAAGTATCGAATCAGGAAATAATAGCCCACAGCTAATAAATAAAGGTATTAGCATAATCGATGAATTATTAAAAATAGGTAAAATATCACCCAAAGAACACGAGCAACTATTTTCTAAATATTTCAATTAAATTATTGTCTAACTGTTATTATACATGAAAACCAAAGAAGAATTAATTGATCACTTGACGCGACTTGTAGCTGCATACAGACGCAGTTATAAATTGTGCGGTATTATAAACACAACATTACAGATTGCCAGTGGGATAATTGGTTGTACTGCCGTATTGGCATTGGTTCCAGCAATTCCTGTTTTTGTAGCCGCAGTTGGCGCAGTTCCTCCAGTAGTTTCTGTTTTAGTAAGTAAAACAAGAATAGCAGAAAAAAAGACTTTGTTAAAAACACATCATAGGAGTTTTAAACAACTTCTATCATATGTCCAAACAACAACAGGACTAGAAAATGACGAAGAGGTAATTAGGATTGTCTTTAATAAAATATTAGAGATTCAAAAGAATGATAACTTCATGGAACCTCTGGAAATGTATATGAAAAAATTCAAGTTAAACGGTCATGGCATTAAGCCGTAATTCTTTTCTGACTTGTTTCCATATCCTATCGTACTTATCTCTGGTTGATTTTGTTTTAATCAGTTTTGTTTCTTTTTCTATTTTTAATATTTTAAATATTTTCTGAAAAATGTATTCAAATTTAATTGATCTTTTTCGGCCTTCTATTTTATCCAAAATCTTTACAATTTTGTAAAACAAATCTTCAAATCTTTGTCTATTTGTAGAAGACAAATCAAATGCTACCAAGTATTTATCTAAATGATACTTCCTGTGGTAAATAGTTTTCTTTTGGCTGTAGTTGTAACCTGTGATAAGATTGTAACCGTTGTGTGTGCCACACTTAAGGCAAACACGCTCGTTATCGAAAACTTCACAAGTATCGTTGCAATTCACACATGCGTATGTACACTTGTAACACAGTTTGGTCCTGGTACAATATTTACAAAGCTTTTTTGTCGTGCGAAATAAGATGCAATCTGTACACACCCCAGGAGGATCAATAATTTCTAAAACTCTTTCACAATATTTGCAATTCATTATATTATAATATAGAATTATATATTTAAATACAGGCTTAAACAAATATTATCTTATGTAATTATATAAATGGAACAAGTAGAAATTAAAATCAAAAACTTTAAGGAAGATCAAATGATATATGCTCAAAGGGTTGATTTTGAAGATGCGAGTAAATTAGATGCAGCGCTTTTAATTTTTTTCAAACTTTCAAGATTTAACAGAAAGAATCATAACAATGGTAAAACAACTAAAACTGTCATGGAAAATAAAAAAGGAGATATAAACAAACTACGTTCTTTGTGTAAAAAACAAATTTCAGAGGCAACCAGTCGCCATCCAACTTTATACAAAGATTCTTTTATTGCTTACTACAGCATTTTGTTAGACAAAGGAATTAAAATTATTATGTACGGATGATTTGCCGGCCAGCTGGTAAAGCATCCTAGCTCGCCAGCTAGCCGGTGAGGTACGAATAAATAAAAAAATATAATCTAACCGGGAAATAAATATTTTACTTTAAATTAATTAATTAATTAATAGGGGCTTAAAGAAATAATCTCATGTAATATTATATAATGGTTAAAACAGTTGAGGAAGCGGTTAGAGGACTTATAAAATCACCAGAAAAATATAGTAAAATAGAAAAAAAGGAAATTGAGGAAACAGATAAAAAACTTATAAAAGATGTAAAATTAGTACCAGAAGAATATAGTAAAGTTTTGGAATCAAAAGAAGATATTGTGAAATTTACAAAATCTAGTAAAGTCGTGGAAAAAGAAAAATCACCAAAGCAATATATGAAAGTTTTTCAAGTTGATATTATATATAAGAAATATCCAATTTGGCAACTTTTTAGTACAATACCAGTTGTTGTAAATGTCCTTGAAAAGGAATTGGTCTTAAAATGAATGTTGTTTTAAAACTTACTTTAGCTAAACCAACACATGACGCAGAAGGTGAAATAGCAACCACTTATAAAATAGCTTATTTTCCTTCCAAAGCAGAATTAATCATAAACAAAACTCAAATTGTTGATGCGCTAACTAGAGCAATGATGCAAATAAAGAATAACATTGACGTATGGCTTTCCGAATGAAGTAATTGGAGAGTTGCAACAGTTGATGCACACTACATAAATCGAGTAAAGTATAAGCCTTTACGAGGTAGCTCTTATTTGAATTTACCAAAAGAACTGCAACACAGCAAAAAAGGATTGGTAAATATAAAAAATAAAGATAACGAGTGTTTTAGATGGTGCCATTTGGCTTGCATATTGCCTGTTAAAAAAGATCCTCAAAGAATAGCAAAGTACAAAAATCATATTGGTGATCTTGATTACAAAGGAATTACATTTCCTGTTACTATCGAACAAATCCCAAAAATAGAAAAACAAAACAACATTTGTTTTAACATATTTGGGGATGAAGATAATCAAGTATATCCTTTGTACGTGTCAAAATATAAAGCAAAAGAATATGTTGACATGCTTTTGATTGTCGAAGAAGAAAAAAATCATTACGTGTGGATAAAAAACTTTAACAGTTTGATGTCTAATCAAACAGCACACAATGGAAAAAAATGGTTTAACATGCCTGCAGTGCTTTACATTAGAACGTGTGCTAAAAATGCATGAGCCTGATTGTCTTTCACTTAATGGAAAACAAGCAATAAAAATGCCAAACAAAGATGAAAAGGTTAAGTTTAAAAACTACGACAGACAGCTAATGGTTCCGTTTGTTATATATGCTGATTTTGAAGCAGTAACCGAAAGTATTTCTTCAGTATCAAACAATCCTAAAAAATCACATACGGAAGCATAACAAAAGCATACTGATTGCAGTTATGGGTATAAGGTTGTTTGTTGTTATGATGATCAATATTCAAAACCAGTTGTGACATACAGAGGACCAAATGCTGTTTACAAGTTTTTAGAAAAATGATAGAAGAAGAAAAGTGGTGCAAGAAAACTATGAATGCAAACTTTAAAAAAGATCTAGTAATGTCACAGAAAGAAGAAGCTAGATTCAAAAAATCTAAATCATGTCATATTTGTGGTAATGGTTTTTCAATAACTCTTAAAAAAGATGACCCAAGCCGTACAGTAGCATATGAAAACTCTCTTAGAAAAGTCAGGGACCATTGTCATATAACTGGAAAGTACAGGGGAAGCGCTCATGACATATGTAATATTAATTTCAGGTTGACTAGAAAAATACCTGTTGTGTTTCACAACTTGAGAGGATATGATTCTCACTTCATAATGCAACACATCGGAAAGTTTAAACAAAACATAAATGTTATACCGAATAACATGGAAAAGTATATGGCTTTCATGTTAGGAAAAAGTTTAGTATTTATTGATAGTTTTCAGTTTATGTCTCAATCATTAGATAATCTAGTAAAAAACGTTCCGTCGTTTCAATACATATCTCAAGAATACAGCGATAAAAAGTTAGACTTGCTAAAACGAAAAGGTGTTTATCCTTATGATTACATGAACAGCTTTGAACGTTTCGAGGATACTAAGTTACCTGGCAAAGATAGCTTTTATTCTCAATTAAATGATGAGCACATTTCAGATGCGGATTATGAACACGCTAAAAAAATATGGAAAACATTTAAGATTAAAAATATGGGAGAATATCATGATCTGTATCTTAAGACTGATGTGCTGCTGCTGACAGATGTTTTTGAAAACTTTAGAAAAATGTGCATTAAGTATTACAAATTAGATCCTTGCCATTACTTCAGTAGTCCTGGAATAGCCTGGGATGCGTGCCTCAAGATGACTGGTATCCAACTTGATTTAATAACTGACATTGATCAATATTTATTTGTAGAAAAAGGATTAAGATGCGGTACGAGTTACATTGCAAATAGATATTCAAAAGCTAATAACAAATATATGAAAGACTATGACAAGAAAAAAGAAAGCAAGTACATAATATATTTAGATGCTAATAACTTGTACGGATGGGCTATGTGTCAACCGTTACCTACTTGCAACTTCAAGTGGGTTGATAAGTTTAAAAAAGGAAAAACAAATTACATTGTTGAGTGTGATATTGAGTACCCTGAAGAACTTTATGAGTTACATAATGATTATCCTCTTGCTCCAGAAAGTTTAAATATCAAAGATGAGTGGTTGTCAGACTATTGTAAAAAATTTAAAACAAAAGTTTAATTTAGGACATTGCAATGTTAATAAACTTGTTACAACGTTGAAAAATAAAGAAAAGTATGTCGTGCATTTTAGAAACTTAGAATTGTATAAAACGCTTGGATTAAAGGTGACAAAAATACATCGAATACTACAGTTTGACGAATCAGAGTGGTTAAAGACATACATAGATTTTAATACTGCCAAGAGGACAGCTGGTAAAAATGCTTTTGAAAAGGATTTCTTCAAACTGATGAACAATTCAGTTTTTGGTAAAACTATGGAAAACTTGAGAAAAAGAATTAATGTTAAATTGACTCACGACGAGGAGGTCCTTTTAAAATATGCGGCAAGACCTTCATTTATTTCTTGTAAAATGTTTAATGAAAATTTATTTGCCATAAACAGAATAAAAGAAAGACTAGTTTTGAATCGTCCTGTTTATGTTGGTATGTGTATTTTAGACTTGTCAAAATATTTGATGTATGATTTCCATTACAACTATATCAAAAACAATTATAATAAAAAAGCTAAGTTATTATTTACTGATACCGATTCCTTGTGTTATGAAATAAAAACAAAAGATGTGTATGCGGACTTTTACAAGGATAAGGAACTGTTTGATAATTGTGATTATGATCCAAAAAGTAAGTTTCATTTTAATGATAATAAAAAAGTTATTGGCAAGATGAAAGATGAAACTTGTGGAATACCTATTGTCGAATTTGTTGGGTTGCGAAGTAAGTTATATTCGTATATGTTAGACAATGAGGTTAGTACAAAGAAATGTAAGGGCGTTAAAAAGTGTGTTGTGAAAAAACATATAACTCATGAAGATTATAAAACTATTTTGTTTACAGCAACAGAAGCTCATCATGAAATGAAAGTTATCAGATCGCAAAAACATAACATAAAAAAGTTTATCAGCTTATGATGATAAACGGTACATACTAGATAATGGACAAGATACGTTAGCATACAAGTAAAATGATACGCAGAGTGATGATGAAGACTACTGCCCGGTTCCGTCTGACTTTGCTTAATGAGTTGCAAATGTTATGTTATTAAAATAGCAACCGGATTGATTAGAAACTGGGGGTTTTGGACGAGTTTCTTTTGGAAGGACCTCTCGAGTAGCTAATAGTATGCATCCGAGGCATCTGGCTCGGGTGTGACTTTATTTAAATAAAGGCATGCCTGGCTTCTAGCCTCAGATGAGCTGTTGTTAGTTTCTTGAGTGAATCTTTTTCGGGAGATGGAAATTGCGCTCTAACTCTCAGTTTCTATACTACTTGTATTTGTTGTAAAAGTATTGTGAATTATATGTAGAATTCAGTCACTGAATTCAGAAATATAATTGAGAGTCACTGGACTAACAAGAAGAATTTAGAGTCACTGGACTCAGGAATATAATTTAGAGTCACTGGATTCAAATAGAATTGAGTCACTGGACTCAGAAGTAGATGCACGAGTGCGAGTCCTGTGACTCGGGGTTAAGACGTTTATAAATCTAATGGAGTCACTTGACTCAGGATTAGATGTGCCTGACTGGGAGTCACGTGACTCGGGGTCAGAGAATTGTAAATTATATTTTGTAAAATTATCATTACGAGTCATTGGACTCGGGGCAAGTTGTATTTTATGTTATAATAACAGTTGATATAACATTGAGATTAGTAAGGTGTTCAGATAAATGATGTTATTGAGATGATGATTTGAATTTAGATTGTATGTGTTGTAAAAGTATTGTGAATTATATGGTACGTACAGTCGGTCAGTCCTGCGACTTACACCAAAAAATATAAATAGTTGTGTTTTATATTTTCTGTCATATGAGTGATTAAGGGAATGAGCATATACACAAATAAACACATGTATATCAGTTATGATTTAGCAAGAGCGGAGAAGTGGTTTTATGATGGGTAACAGATAGAAGCTGCAAGTGGTTATAATTATGTTATTTTTTTTTTTTACATGTCGATTATATATGTAACAGATGGCGAACGCACTGGCAATAAAGACAAAACGTGTATTAGTTGCTATGCTAGCTTCATTTGTCATGCGTACAATAAGCATTATGATGAAAGCTTATTATGGCTTCCCGGATAACCGCTCATGCCAAGCCACATCAGCGATCTAAACCGTAAGTTCGGAACTCCTTATTTACAATTATGGTGGAGTTCAGATTCAAATGTTTATGTTGTATACTGCATCTTAATATTTAAATTTTAAATACTTACTTTTCACATATACCAATATCAATTTCATCCACCAGGAGCATCCATGTCGAAGAAGTTATAATTGAGATGTATGTATGACAATTCAAAAGAGTTATCCGTAAATGCAAACCAATGTAACATAATAGTTTGACATAAACGTAACAATTTTGAGAATTATCAAGTATCGAGAAGTCAAAGCAGCAAGGACTGAAATAAAATCAAAAACGTTTAGCAGAAACTAAACTTGTTAATAAACAGCATAATATTAAACTGAGCATTTTTTTTAAACTCTTATATGGCTTTAGAATATGTCTATGGTTAATAGACTTTGAATCATGTAGCCCACAATAAGCATGCATTACAACTTCAATTCCTAGGGAACCCGTCTAAAAAACATGAATGGTATAAACACATATTTTAATGTTCAAAGTTTGCCGTTTTATTGCCTCAAATGATGTTTTCGTAGAGCAGTCTACTAAAGTGTAGAATGCGGTAATATTTCCGGGATCTTCACGTCCGGGATTTTTTACGGAGCGTAATGAAACCGTAAGTGAAATTGAATGATACCGCAAGTACTTGAATGGAATAAGTGCACATCTGTATTTTAATGGAATAATACCTTTTTATGGAATAATACCCATTTATAATGCGATATTCTCGTAAATACCGCCGTGTTATAGACTAGTCGATGGGTTTATTCGCTGCCTATATGGTTTTCGTAATTGCACATGTAATGGTAAGGTAGCAATGAACAGTTTCTTTGAGTTTTTCACTTTGATAACGCAATCTTATAATTACACATGGTAGCAGTGAGACGTATATCTCTGTTGTAATGCACACGCTACCGCACACGCATCCCTTACATGTGAACACCTGTATTTCTGTGCTGATGTGTACTTCTAGCACGTCATGCTCCAAAGTTGAATTGTAACCAGTATGTAAGGCAAATCAAGTTATTTGAACAGAGAGAAGCGAGGTCGCCCACCTTGATTCAAAATGTTTGGTAGGAATAACTGATGGTAAAACTCGGGAAGAATGTGTCTGGTAAGAAAAAAAAACGGTCGTGGCGTGTTTACGTCAACATTATTTTTTTCAATATTGTTTAAACACCCGTGACTTGATATGTTATTATGTTAAACTTCGTTTCCAGTCCCTACCCAGATATATGCTATTTCCTTTCGGCAGCTATTTTACGCTTGCGTAAAACTTTGCTTGTTTTTCTCTGATATAACAAGCCTTTTTTCCTTTCTATTTTTGTTTTCTAAGCCCCATACCAAGACTGATGAATTATCAGAATTGTAAAAATGGCTTTGATAAGGTCAGAGAAGACTCAGATTATACTTTCCTCTAAATAATTTGTCCTCTTTAGTATTTAATTAACACTGCTTACATGGTGTTTGCTCCTATATGAGGGGGTAGGGGTGAGTAATTGGTGCTTCTGCTGACTGCGTTGTCTAAATAGGCCTTTATGACACCCTTTTTCATTTCGCTTTATAAAAGAAATGTCTTGCAAATTTCTAGAATGGAAATCAATGCAGAAATTGGGAAAGGGTTGGTAGGAATCTAATGTAATGACCTTTTACCTTTAAACAAGATTTTACTATAGTCTGTATATTATACCTCCCCACCACTACCCAATTAAATCATTGCTCAACATAATATAAATATAAACATAAATTATATAAAGAACGTCAAAAGTGAACATAAATAGCGAAGAAACACAACACATTTTTTTAATAACTACCTCTTCTGCTTTTAGTTTATTCCTCGTGTCTTTCTTTTTTGCTGAGCCCGACGTTCCTGGTTTATCCATGTTAGAAAGAAAGGTAAACAAATGATGTCATTGCTGGTTGTGCGTGTTTATTTACACTGCTCGTTGATCACTTCAGCAATATAATCAGTAAAATGCCACTTTTTGTTAATGTCGGTTGTTAACAGTTTGTAAGTTTGGAAAAGCGAAAGTTAAATAAACAGAAACATCTTATATATATAAATTAAACTAATATTATTCTTAAAACTGACCCATGTATTTTATTTCCCTTGCCTCGTTCTGGATAGTCTCGCGAGAGCAACAGGTGCATGTGAGTTTGGGTTACCGAATTCGAGAATACGTTGTCGTCCATTCTAACAGTTAACATGGCTGATTTAAACACCGCTTTGCCTCTAGACACGGGGTATCAACAGTTTAAAGCGATTTATCGCGGGTTTGCTTATGTAGGAGTGGCACTAGAACCATTCACGAGACATAATTTGGAAACACTTCATCAGCGAATATCTACAAAATTAGCTGGTACACATCCTTGTCAAAATCAGTGCAGTCAACGACATGGAAATCGTGTTCACTTGTAAGTAGATATTATATTTCGAAATAATATGCACGACCAATTTGTATAGTTTGACTTACACCAATTTTCTTTCAAATAGTATTTATAGAAATAGGATAGATCTACATTTCACTGTTGATTGTTCAAGGCTGTACAGTACATATCACATTACCACACAGAACAAACAAATCTTATAAAGTGTGGTAATGCATTTCAAGATCATAACGTATCGACCGCAGGTATATAGACGGTCTTACATGAGTGTTCGTTTCATTTTGAAACATATGAACGAGTTCAATGATTTTTATACGCCCGCTTGAACAGTTGGAAGTAGGATTGTATATGGTCGTCCGTCCGGGATTTTCCTTTCAGCCGGAATATTTTATTTTCATTTCTTTAAAGGCGGAATTTTTATTTCGCTTTACTGAAGTTTTACACTGGCCAGAATATTTTATGTTTTCGTCAGCTGGAAAGCCAGAATGTTTTTTTTTAAATTTTACTATTCGTAAAATAAGAAGAGCTGTTGTAGGTCTACTCAACGTCTGCGTCAAGTTTGGTTTTCAGTTATTGGCCAAGTCCTGTTATTTCAGCAACCACTGGTCAGTGAAACTTGAAATATGTCATCAGTACCATCAACGACACTGGTAGACACATGTTCCATAACTCTGTATGACATTTAAGAAAAATCATGGCCCTTTTATTATTTTGAATTTCTGGTTTAAGTTCTTTCGTGACAAGTCCATATATTTTAACAACTGAAAGTCGTACACCAACAAAACTTCAGTAAAGCTTGGAATATCAAGGGCACTAGTAGACACATGTTCCATATTAACTCTGTGTTGTTGCATTTAAGCAAAGTTATGTTCTTTTTTCGACTTCAAAATTCTAGTTATTTTTTTTAGGCAAGTCCTTTATTTCAATAGGTGATTGTTAATTATTAATACAACTTCAGTAAAGCGTGGATGCTAGTAGATACATGTTCCATAACTCTGTATTGCATTTTAGCAAAATTATGGCCGTTTTTCTGGATAAATATTTTCTGTATTGTATTTTAGAAAATGTGTAGCCTATTTTCGACTTAGAATTTATTTTATTTTATTTGTTGGCAAGTCCATTTATTTCAATACTCACTAGCCATATATCTCTGTCAAAG
Source organism: Cyrtodaria siliqua (assembly GCA_037043455.1). Classification (NCBI taxonomy): domain Eukaryota; kingdom Metazoa; phylum Mollusca; class Bivalvia; order Adapedonta; family Hiatellidae; genus Cyrtodaria; species Cyrtodaria siliqua. The sequence continues at coordinate 38,371 of JAWPHD010010057.1, forward strand.
GAGCTTGACAAGTGTCGTCACTTACAGACACTTGTTTCATAACTTTTTATTTCATTTTAGCCAGATGATATTTTCTTTTTCAACTTAGAGTTTCAGTTAATTTATTTTAAGCAGCTTTATATATTTCAATGGCAAGCCTGTATATGTCATTAGCCCCATAAACCCCACACCTTCCCAACTCCTACACCACCACCACCCCAGATAGACAAATATTTTTTCTATTCCTTTTGGTTTTTCTTCAGTTACTATGTCTCCATCCTGTTCTCTTCCAGCCCCCCTCCCCCCCCCACTCCCCCCCCCCCCCCACCCACCACACACACACACACACACACTTCACCTTAGACTCCACCAATGAAAATATTGTATTATTTCTGTTTTTTTCCCTATTCAGTAACTTTGTCTATAACCTGGCATTGCATGTGACTGAAGCTGCTTTTTAAGTCCACTTACTTGCAGAAGTTGCTTCTTAAGTCCACTTACATGTTGATGATATTCACAAAGTTCATCGCACAAGTACCAGGACCCTTGTATTGTAATACTACCATGACCACTGCATCCCACATTGATTACTAACATGTCCAAAGTACATCACATAACTATCATGGCTACTCTTTACCTCATTTTCTAATACCGCAACCACTGCATATTGCAAGTATTACTACCATGACCACTGTATATATCATTTAGTACTACCATGACTACTAAGACTAAATACCACATTTATTACTACCATGACCACTGAATACACCATTCATTACTACCATGTCCACTGAATACCCTATGTATAACTACCATGAGCTATGCATACTACATTTATTACTACCATGACCACTGATACCATATTTATTTATAATACACCTCATGTCAAACACCCGTGTTAAATGTCCATATACTGTTATTTTCCCATTTTTGTAATTCCTCATATCGCTTGTAATGTCTCGTTTATCGCTTGTAATGTCTCACTGAATGATAGTCTTTTTTGTAATGTCACCCCAGTATAATTACTGTCTTATGATTGTGAAGTCAACGCAAGCTTATAATTATGTATTGGGATGTCCTATGCTGAACAGTGTATGTATAGATACGCAAATGAAAATAAGTGAACATTTACTAATGGCTGACACAGTTTGCACAACTTTCTAAAGATGATTTGAAGTTTACTCGTGAGTTCACAGCTGAAGAAAACAAAGAACCATCCGCCAAAAAATATTTCTAGGTGCTGAGAATAGTGATTTTGAACAGAGAGAAGTAACCATGTTTCTCATGTTTTATTTCAAAGGAATATTTAGCAGAACGAAATATTTTTTTCAAACATATTTGTCAGTATAATAAAATAAATAGCCTTAGAAGGTTGACCTACAAGTTGCACCAAATTCTATTGTTTAACATATTTGAATGCTAACGCTTACTATTATTTAATCGATATTACATTTTTACCTTAGCAAATAAAACACTCCCGTCGTGTCTTGTAATGTCGATCGAATTTATAAATGTTGATAAAATAAACAGTGGAGTGTCGGTAAAGTTATACAAAGAGTATTTGAACAGCGGTTGTTTGTATCATGCAATACATTCAACCAAGCACAATGTTAAATACATGCTACGAAACCTCTATTGAACTGCCAGTGAAAGAAAAACACCTAAATAACCTTTACTACTTAAATTAGTTTCCCATGCAAATAATATGCACACCTCTTGCAAAACCGTTTATTTCAAACATAATTGCTCTTGCTTATTTTACAATGCTATCCAGTTGTTCTTGCTTACTTTACAATGATATTCAGTTGCTCTTGCTTATTTTACAATGCTATCCAGTTGCTCTTGCTTACTTTACAATGATATTCAGTTGCTCTTGCTTATTTTACAATGCTATCCAGTTGCTCTTGCTTATTTTACAATGCTATCCAGTTGCTCTTGCTTATTTTACAATGATATCCACTTGCTCTTGCTTATTTAACAATGCTATCCAGTTGCTCTTGCTGATTTTACAATGCTAGCCAGTTGCTCTTGCTTACTTTTCAATGCTATCCAGTTGCTTTTGCTTACTTTACAATGTTATCCAGTTGCTTTGCTTACTTTGAAATGATATCGAGCTGCTCTTGCTTATTTTACAATGATGTCCAGTTGCTCTTGCTTAGTTTACAATGCTATCCAGTTGCTCTTGCTTACTTTTCAATGATATCCAGTTGCTCTTGCTTATTGTACATTGCTATCCAGTTGCTCGTGCTTATTTTACAATGCTATCCAGTTGCTCTTGCTTACTTTTCAATGATATCCAGTTGCTCTTGCTTATTTTACAATGCTATCCAGTTGCTCTTGCTTACATTACAATGATATTCAGTTGCTCTTCCTTAGTTTACAATGCTATCCAGTTGCTCTTCTTTATTTGACAATGCTACCCACTTGCTCTTGCTTATCTTACAATGATATCCAGTGGTTCTTGCTTATTTTTCAATGATATCCAGTTGCTCTTGCTTATTTTACAATGCTATACAGTTGCTCTTGCTTACTTAAAAATGATATTCAGTTGCTCTTGCTTACCTGTCAATGCTATCCAGTTGCTTTTGCTTACTTTACAATGATATCCAGTTGATCTTGCTTATTTTGAATGATATCGAGCTGCTCTTGCTTATTTTAAAATGATATCCAATTGCTCTTGCTTTATTTGAAATGATATCGAGCTGCTCTTGCTTATTTTACGAAGATATCCATTTGCTCTTGCTTAGTTTACAATGCTATCCAGTTGCTCTTCTTTATGTTACAATTCTACCCACTTGCTCTTGCTTATCTTACAATGATATCCAGTTGCTTTTGCTTATTTTACCATGCTATTCAGTTACACTTGCTTACTTTTCAATGCTATCCAGTTGCTCTTGCTTATTTTACAATGCTATCCAGTTGCTCTTGCTTATTTTACAATGATATCCAGTTGCTCTTGCTTATTTTACAATGCTATCCAGTTGCTCTTGCTTATTTTACAATGCTATCCAGTTGCTCTTGCTTATTTTACAATGATATTCACTTGCTCTTGCTTATTTAACAATGCTATCCAGTTGCTCTTGCTTATTTTACAATGATATCCAGTTGCTCTTGCTTATTTTACAATGATATCCAGTTGCTTTTGCTTATTTTACCATGCTATTCAGTTACACTTGCTTACTTTTCAATGCTATCCAGTTGCTCTTGCTTATTTTACAATGATATCCAGTTGCTCTTGCTTATTTTACAATGCTATCCAGTTGCTCTTGCTTATTTTACAATGCTATCCAGTTGCTCTTGCTTATTTTACAATGCTATCCAGTTGCTCTTGCTTACTTTAAAATGATATCCAGTTGCTCTTGCTTTATTGGAAGTGATATCGAGCTGCTCTTGCTTATTTTACAATGATATCCAGTTGCTTTTGCCTACTTTTAAATGCTACCCAGCTGCTCTTGCTTACTTTACAATGATATCGAGCTACTCTTGCTTATTTTACAATGATATCGCGATGTTCTTGCTTATCCTACAATGATATCCAGCTGCTTGCTCTTGCTTACTTTAAAATGATATCCGGCTGCGCTTGCTTACTTTACAATGACATCGGGCTGCCTTTGCTTACTTTACAATGGTATATAGCTGCTCTTGCTTACATTACAATAATATCCAGTTGCTCTTGCTTACTTTACAGTGATCCATATCTAGCTACTCTTGCTTACATTACAATGATATCGAGCTACTCTTGCTTACTTAACAATGATATCCAGCTACTCTTGCTTACTTATCAATGATATCCAGCTACTCTTGCTTACTTTACAATGATATCCAGCCGCTCTTGCTTACATTAAAATGATATCTAGCTACTCTTGCTTACATTACAATGATATCGAGCTACCCTTGCTTACATTACAATGATATCGAGCTACTCTTGCTTACTTTACAACGATATATATCCAGTTACTCTTGCTTACTTTACAATGATATCTTGCTTACATTACAATGATATCTAGCTACTCTTGCTTACTTAACAATGATATCCAGCTACTCAGGCTTACTTTACAATGATATCCAGCTACTCTTGCTTACTTAACAATGATATCCAGCTACTCTTGTTTACTTTAAAGATGAATGGCCACCCTTTTTGTAGTACTGTCAATTAACAAATTTAACTCTTAAATATCATAGGAACATTTCTTGATAGTCCCGGAGGTAAACATATATTGAAAACCGCTACTAAGTTGGATGTAAAAAAAAGTATTATTTGCATGACGTAGATACTACTTATACCACTGCGTGACTGCACAGGGAAATGAGGTAAATCTGAATTGTATACCTGCACAACTATTGCCAGATAATTGATAGATACATTTACCTGTGGATTAATTGACCTGTTCAAAGTTTTCTACGTCATCAAATAAAATCTTATTATCGCTTTTCACAGAGGTAAATATCTATTGTTGTGTATTGATTTCGATTTAAATAAGCATAAACATGTTCATGAAACAAAACATGGCCGGAGAAATTTAACATGATATACAGTTGCCAGGGACATAATGAGCTACATCGGGGATGTTTTCATAACTTTGTGTTTAAACAGAATAATTTCATTAGATGCAACTTCAAAACAATGTACATCTACACCATCCCCATTTGAATCGGTTTATACGAGTGAATATGTTTTTGTTTTCTCTTCTTAGTCTTACTCATATCAACTAAACAACAATAACTGTGGTCATTAACAGGGTCCGTCAAATCTTGAATGTTCGTGGTAGCCCACATAGCTACCAGAAATCGAACTTGGTAGCCCATAATGCGTGAGGCGGTCTCATTCTTCATTGGGTTAGTGTCAAGGGTTGTGGTAGTGGGGCGCGGGGTAGTTTGAGTTTTTAAATAATTATTCAAGTTATCTAGGAGACTAAACCATTCTTCCATTGTGGACGCGTGGATTTAAATATTATTATGAATAATTAGCTGCAAATATAGTGGTGTTGATTAGAGCTAAAATCTGGGTTTGACGCCCGACTGACACTCGATAGAAATTTTTGGTAGCCCGGACATCAACTTTTGATAGCCAACGGGCTCCGGGCATGTGATTTGTCGGACCCTGATTAATATGTCGTCTGAGTAGAACTCCCTTTCTTTTTTGATTTAACCATGTCACATTCCCTATTTGCTGGACTAGTATGTAATTGTTTATCAATTTCAAAATCACTTTCAGAAAAACTGGTTATGTAATATGTAATATGTAAAAGAATCATCGTTTGTGCTTGATGAATTCATACAAATGCTATTTTCCACAGCACTGGATTGGCCATTCGCCACTGTATCTTTATAAATGTATTATGTTTCGACAATCCACAAGAATTACCATTTGGGATAGTATGGCATACGTTATAGTTTTCAATATGTTTATCATCTAGTAAATATGAAAAAGTACTTTGATCAAACACAGACATGTCTACAGCACTAGCCCAGTAAGTGTTTTCAATGAAAATGACATTACGAATCATTTCGGAATTGTTGATCTGTAATGCTAAAATGAAAACTGCCGATTTTTGCTAATTATTCAATAACGAAACCGGAAACCAGAATTAACAATTGGCCCGTTTTAGCCAAGGGCAATAACTGTGTCGGTGGTATAAGAATTGTTCCCTACATGGTTTTAACTCATTCGCAACATCTCGTTCACTTCTTCGAAGCATAACTCGAAAGTAAATCGAAGGTGGTTACGTCATTCTAGCACGACGGGCCTTACATTCCCGCCATCACGAATTTACATTTAAAATCAAAGTTATTATTAAAGTGTTACAATGTCATTTAGCCGCTTGCTCCAGCTATAGTTTATTTACATGAAAGCAGTGATCAATGTACACTACTAGACATCATACTGATACTTCCTATGAAGTTTCGTGAATATTGGATGAAAATTATAGGAGGAATTGAGCGGACAAGCTTTAGATTCGAAAAAGAATCGAAGTCTCTTAACTCCGCCAAAAATCATTCAACTGAATGAAACCTCCTGATGTAGGATGAGTTAGCGGACAAGCTTTAGATTCGAAAACTTCGAACTCCGATAAAATCATTCAACCGGAACTCCTCAGAATATTCGCTACTAGATATCATACTGATACTTCCTGTGAAGCTTCGTGAAAAACGGATGAAAACCGTAGGAGTTGAGCGGATAAGAAAACGGGACAACGGACGAACATACTGACATGCATTCGGACTACATACGGACATGATGGCAACTATACTATATCACGCGTACATACAATTTGCATGTGAGTGATTAAGTACTTGATGGTATTTCTAAAATAATCGCAATTCTTGCAAAATGATATATTCCCGGTATCTATATCGTCATACGATTGAAACATTATTGAAAGCGCTTTTATTTGATATATGCTGCTGCATGCATGCGAATCAAATGCGTATCTCAATACTGTTCCTGTCAGAGGCAGGGTTTCCAGAGCCAGGCCTCAGGCAGTTCAGCACATGCAAAAAGGAAACAAAAATTAACTATTTCGTATTGACCTACGGGGCGTGGTCATTGTTTCATCTAGATCATCCATGTGTGCAAATAACAAGAGGGCCAAAATGGCCCTGAATCGCTCATTTGCTTGTCTTTGTAAAAATTGTCAACAAGCTTATAAATGTATAACAGAATTAGATCATACAGTCTTCCCGCGCCCGCCTTAAAGCGTGCAGGCCCAGTCAATGCATATACATGTATATGTATAGGTGGGAATGTCAACTGTTTCAAAGTTATAACCACGGGCTATGTCCCCATGGGTGGGGATGGACCCCGAGGAAAAAGCTGGCTGGATGGATGTATCCTTCTGTGTATGCCCATTAAATGTGTATAAGGTTATAGGGTGGGGATCTCAACGGTTGTCAAATTATGATCCAAAGGCTATTTTCCCAGGGGTGGGGACGAACCCAAGGCTGATGCTGGTTGTATGGTTGAATCCGTCTGTTCGTGCCCAGTAAGTGTATATATGGCTATAGGGTTGGGATATCAACGGATTCCAAGTTATGACCCGGGCGCTATGTCCCCAGGGGTGGGAACAGACCCGGGGCCGATTCTGATTGGATAGTTTTATCCGTCTGTTCATGCGCGGTAAGGGTATACCACAGTGGTTTCAGAGACGAGAGTCTTTTAAAGTTTTCCCTATATAAGTCTATGTAAAACTTGACATCTGAGTTGGGGTCAAATTTGACCCTAGGGTCACCATTTGAACAAAATTGACAGAGGGCCATAACGTTCATATAGCAAATGCAAAATATTAAACCTCTGGCTCTTGTAGTTTCAGAGAAGAAGCAGACATTTTTGACCCTAGGATCTTCATTTGTAAAACTTTTATAGAATAGGGGTTGGGGATCATTAATAAAGAGAAACTGTTGACATCTGTTAAGTGGTTCTTGAGAAGAAGATTGTTTATGGTTTTGAACATATATAGTAATGGCGTCCATCTTGGACGTCGTATTAACCAAATTTCTACAAATTTGAACGGCATTGACCTCAGTATCATCCATGTGAAATTTGTCCAAAATTGGCCAAGCGGTTTCTGAGAAGTTGTTTAATTTTTTCCTTATACAAGTCTTTGCAAAACATGCAAAATGTATATATACAAACTTTGAATCCCCGGGATGCAGCCATTTTTGACCCTGGGGACTTCATTTGTACAACTTTTATAGACTAGGGCCTGGGCCTGGTAATTATTACTAAAGAAAAACTGTCAATATATCTGTTCAGTGGTTCATGGGAAGAATATGTGTTAAGATTTTGAACATATATGGTAATGGCGACCATCTTGGCTGTTATATTGACCTTATTTGTAAAATATTGAACGGCACTGACCTCTGTATCATCCGCGTGAAATTTGGTCAAAATTGGCCAAGTGGTTTCTGAGTAGAAGATTTCTTAAGATTTTTCGCCATACAAGCATGAGCGTAGGAACGTTTCAATTATTGGGTGGGGCCAAACCTTTTGAAATAGATATTTTACAATAAAAACAAGTGTGTTTCAATTATGGGGAGGGGCGTGTGGGGGGCAAACACTTATAAGGGGGTCCAAACTTTTTCACAAAACGTTTGACAAGCAAAACAAACAACCGATATCCACGCTCAGTTACACCAAAACATATAACATTATATAGGGAAAAGGTACTTTTTGAGCGCTAACCATTTTTTTCTTCAAATTATTCGGATGGGGCGGTGTGTGTTGGAAATAAATTATCTAAAACAGAACTACAAATAATACTTGAAATTAAATAATACATATTTTCGGCAAAGCGTTTGGAATGTCCATTTAGCATAGAAGCCCTCAAGAACAGAAAAAACTGTATTTGAAAAACATTGGAAGGAATATGCAAATGTTATTAAATAAATGTTTAAAGAGATATCTGCATAACAAAAAATTACAATTGTCAATTAAGGCACCTGGCAGCTTAAGTACAATGTAATAAGAAATTATACAGGTACCCTCACACAGAGATTAGGGAACATGTTCCTAGGTGTAGAGAATACGTTGTTTGTTTCTTTCCCTTTTTGTCCCATCTTCTTTTTCCCCCATCTTTTTGTTTTTCTTCAGTTACTTTAAGGACAACAGTTACAACGACTTTGTATTGATATACAACATTACCACATGCATTAGGTTTAAATTGATCCGTATTGATATAAATTATGCTCTTTCTTATATTACATTGATATATTACATGTTTACTTGTAAGGTGGGACAAGGTGTGGCCCTCCCAGACCATTGTCCCACCTAAGACGGGGAGATTAAATGGATCACCTTGAGGTGGCTGGGAAAGAAAAAACAAACCTGGGAGGACCTCTGTATTGTGATGATTATTCTCAGCAGCACTTTATTATATCTTAAATACTAGTATACTAGCTGTAGATAATGCTATACTATAGCTGTAGATAATGCTATACTATAGCTGTAGATAATGCTATACTATAGCTGTAGATAATGCTATACTATAGCTGTAGATAATGCTATACTATAGCTGTAGATAATGCTATACTGTAGCTGTAGATAATGCTATACTGTAGCTGTAGATAATGCTATACTATAGCTGTAGATAATGCTATACTATAGCTGTAGATAATGCTATACTATAGCTGTAGATAATGCTATACTATAGCTGTAGATAATGCTATACTATAGCTGTAGATAATGCTATACTATAGCTGTAGATAATGCTATACTATAGCTGTAGATATGCTAAAGCAAATGGGAGCGGGTTTACGCTTGGTTTATTACCAACTTCAAAAAAGGAAAAAGAAAAGTAGTATTTCAGTTGTCTCGTTGACCTAATGGTTACGTATACGGATTGTCGTGAGTTCGAATCACGTGTTGAGCGAATTTTCTTTCAATGATTGTCATCATTGTCCTAATCAGTAATTGATTAGGACAGTGATGTTTTTTATATCGAGTTTACGGTCATGTTTCACAAGCTTGAGTTTGGTAGTAAACCAAGCGTAAAACGTTCCCATTTGCGTTAGGTACACACCTATTAGAATTATATAGAGCTATAGTATCTTTAAGTAAACAGATTTGACTTTGGAGTATTAGTGCAAAACATTATATGATTCTTTGGATTAACAGTGAACATATGAATGTGTGCTTCCTTTGGATTTATATATTACTCTAAAACAGTGGAATTACCAACAAAAAGGAAAATAACGTGGATTAAAGGGACACACCACTTTTCTTGAACAGGACTTCAACACATATTGGAAATGTCGAACATTTAAAAACTGGACTATTTTTATAAGTGATAATGTTTATTGAACTGATATCTTCAATTATATTGGTATTGTAACTGCACCACTTCATTGTTGTTTAATGAAAGTAATAAAAAATCAAATAATGTCCATTATTTTCCTATCTTCACGCGAATGTAACAACTTGCAAACTTGAGCAAGTCATTTACTGAAGCAGGACGTAGACGCGGCGATGTATTCTGTTCGATAGTGCTTAAATAAAGTGATCCTGAATTCCTCTCCATCCTTTTGCAAGGGGTTCCATAATACCAATATACAACTGTGATGTTCTTCTTATTAAGCTAGGTTACTCATCAATCTATGGATGTATTTCATTACATGTTTTACAGGTGGTGTAAACATTGTGATGTGTGGAGAAAAGAGCTTCTGGCAAACAGAGCAAACCAGCAGTGCAACTGGAAGAACACGAAGTCATGGGAATGGTCTTTACATTATGAGAAGATCCTGAGTGTTTTCCTTCCAAGTTCGTGGAATGGACAAGTAGGTATAGATATACGCGATATATCTACAGCAGTCAACATCTGGCGCAACTGTAATGAATTTAATATCGACGACATTTTCCTCAAGCGTTTACAGAAGTTACGAAATCAACTTTATGGACATAATTCCGGGTTGAAATGCACAATGATTGAAAAGACTCAAGTTTTTGATACACTGAAGAGATTAGTAAATGATCCAGATATCGCGGTATGTGCTTTAGTCAATGTACCTGACATTTTACAAAACATTGAACATATTAGAATCCTTGGCGATGATACGCTCGCTTGCTTACAGGATATTGACCGTAAATTAAATGAACTGGTAGCGAATCAGCCATTTGGTCAAGCAGTAAACTGGATCAAAAAAGTGTTACAAAACAAAACGAGGTGTACAACTGGAATACTATTGGCCATTATGTTTGCATTCATGGCGACGTATATTGGTCCAACCTTATTCCCAATGACGGAAAACAATACACAGGGACAAGATTCAAGTAAGTTTAATTGCAAAACAAAATGAACAGTAGTATTTCATTTGTCTTTTATAAGGATAATACTTTGTAATATCTCTTTCATATTTAATTAATATGTGGATATACATGCATGATATGTGTGGGGTTTTATTCAATCAAGATTATTTTAATCAACAATTGCTGCATGTGCTCGAATTAATATGATACTTATTAAAGTCAACGGGGTTAATGCAAATGCCCGAGACAGGATATCTTTTATTACAAAGACTTTGAATAAAGTAGCATAGTGTGCTCATATTTGTATAATCAGCAAAACAACTGCTGTCATTTAAATTATTTTCAAAATGTTTATATATAATGTGAAACAAGAGTTCAAGTAGTGAGTTTGCTATGCTTGACTCGTTGTGATATTAATCACGTTTCTCCGTAATAAAACAACAACTGATGCTTGAAATACGACAATTGTCGTAAAAGTCATTATACTCCAATTAAAACGCACTAGGATATGACGGTCTTAACTTTAAATAATGATGTGCAATTATCGTTTAACAGTGCGTATGGCCTATCTCTTAAATAGTGCTCGTTTTTAGCTCTACTGGCCAAAGTCGTTCGTCCGTCGTTAACCTTTGCCTCGTTAAGACGATAGGGACTTCTTTTTTCATCCAATCACTAGCAAACTTCACCAAGTTGTTAATATCAATAAAAGCTCGGAAAAGTTCGATAACCAGCTAGATCGGACCGTGAACACCGGAGTTATGGCCCTTGATTTAGCTAAAACTGCTATATTTTGACTCGTTAAGACGATAGGGTCTTCATTTTTCATCCAATCTTTTTGTGTTTGTGATGTCGTTTGCATTTATTATTGCTTTTGCCTTCTTGTTTGTCTGTTTGCGTGTTTGTTTCTGTGTTTTGTGGTTTACTGTCCTCCTTGAACGCTACTTTCCCTGTCCGATCTTTTTATATTTCTTTACCAGATTGTTAATATTAATAAAAACTCGGACAATTTTGAAAACCAGCCAAATTGGACCGGTAACACCGGAGTTATGGCCCTTGCTTTAGTTAAATTTCTATATTTTGGCTCGTTAAGACGACAGAGCCTTCATTTTATCAAATTTTACCAGATTGGTAATACTGGAGTTATGGCCCTTTTTCAATATTTGGTAATGTACATTGGAAATAGCAGGGGTCTCAGGGGTCACAGGTTTAAATATCACTGAAGACACTTGTTTTTCATAAAGGTTTAATCTTTTTTTATTTATTATCAGCTTATGGATCCTTTACCAATTTTGTTCAAATGGCGACCCTGGGGTCGAATTCTGAAACTATAAGAGCCGAAGGTGTAACATTTTGTATTTACTATCAACGTATTGTCCCCTACCAAGTTTTGTTCAAATGGTGACCCTTGGGTCAAATTTGGCCCCGCCCCAGGGGTCATAGTTTTACAAAGACTGATATATAGGGGAAAACTTTTTAAAAAATATTCTTCTCTGAAACTACAAGAGTCAAAGGTTTAATATCTTCTATTTACACTCAACTTATGGTCCTCTACCAAGTTTGTTTGAATGGTGACCCTCGGATAATATTTGGTCCCGCCCCAGGGTCACAGTTTTGCATAGACTGATATAGGAAAAACTTAAAACATCTCTTCTCTGAAACTAAAAGAGTCAGAGGTTTAATAGTTTGTATTTACCATTAGCTTATGGTCATCTACCAAGTTTATTCAAATGGTTACCCTGGAGTAAAATTTGGCCCTGTTCCTGGGGTCACATATTTTAAACAGACTTATGTAGGGACAAACTTAAAAAATCTTCTTCTACAAGAGCCAACAGTTTAATATGTTTTTTGTAGTTACGCTCAGATTATGGTCCTCTACCAAGTTTGTTCAAATGGTGACCCTGGCGTCAAATTTGACCCAGCCCCTGGGTCACATGTTAAGCTTGGTTGAAGTGTTTATGTTAACAAGTTTGATTTGTTTTAAAACTGGCAAACCTGAGCCAAATACATGCCTTCTCATATATCTTCGTAATTGAAGACACTTTATAAACAAGATACCCAAGAGGGCCTGTATCGCTCTACTGGCTATATGGAATCTTTGATAGGGAACACGACAACAACATGCGCAACTAGGCTTGGTACTGATCATTCCTGCCAAATTTCACTGAAATCAAGCCACGCGTTCAGGAAAAATTGTCTGGTAAAGTTTGTGTAAATTAGGCCATAACTCATTCAACTAGAACACAGCGATGATAGGCGTAACTAGGCGTGGTACTCCTCATCCCTGTCAAATTCGGCCTTGAGTTCAGAAGAGACTAGTCTGGATAAAGTTTGTGTATCAAAACCTTTAATAACTCCGTAAAAATCATTCAACCGGAAAAGTTCGATAACCAGCTAGATCGGACCGTGAACACCGGAGTTATGGCCCTTGATTTAGCTAAAACTGCTATATTTTGACTCGTTAAGACGATAGGGTCTTCATTTTTCATCCAATCTTTTTGTGTTTGTGATGTCGTTTGCATTTATTATTGCTTTTGCCTTCTTGTTTGTCTGTTTGCGTGTTTGTTTCTGTGTTTTGTGGTTTACTGTCCTCCTTGAACGCTACTTTCCCTGTCCGATCTTTTTATATTTCTTTACCAGATTGTTAATATTAATAAAAACTCGGACAATTTTGAAAACCAGCCAAATTGGACCGGTAACACCGGAGTTATGGCCCTTGCTTTAGTTAAATTTCTATATTTTGGCTCGTTAAGACGACAGAGCCTTCATTTTATCAAATTTTACCAGATTGGTAATACTGGAGTTATGGCCCTTTTTCAATATTTGGTAATGTACATTGGAAATAGCAGGGGTCTCAGGGGTCACAGGTTTAAATATCACTGAAGACACTTGTTTTTCATAAAGGTTTAATCTTTTTTTTTATTTATTATCAGCTTATGGATCCTTTACCAATTTTGTTCAAATGGCGACCCTGGGGTCGAATTCTGAAACTATAAGAGCCGAAGGTGTAACATTTTGTATTTACTATCAACGTATTGTCCCCTACCAAGTTTTGTTCAAATGGTGACCCTTGGGTCAAATTTGGCCCCGCCCCAGGGGTCATAGTTTTACAAAGACTGATATATAGGGGAAAACTTTTTAAAAAATATTCTTCTCTGAAACTACAAGAGTCAAAGGTTTAATATCTTCTATTTACACTCAACTTATGGTCCTCTACCAAGTTTGTTTGAATGGTGACCCTCGGATAATATTTGGTCCCGCCCCAGGGTCACAGTTTTGCATAGACTGATATAGGAAAAACTTAAAACATCTCTTCTCTGAAACTAAAAGAGTCAGAGGTTTAATAGTTTGTATTTACCATTAGCTTATGGTCATCTACCAAGTTTATTCAAATGGTTACCCTGGAGTAAAATTTGGCCCTGTTCCTGGGGTCACATATTTTAAACAGACTTATGTAGGGACAAACTTAAAAAATCTTCTTCTACAAGAGCCAACAGTTTAATATTTTTTTTGTAGTTACGCTCAGATTATGGTCCTCTACCAAGTTTGTTCAAATGGTGACCCTGGCGTCAAATTTGACCCAGCCCCTGGGTCACATGTTAAGCTTGGTTGAAGTGTTTATGTTAACAAGTTTGATTTGTTTTAAAACTGGCAAACCTGAGCCAAATACATGCCTTCTCCTATATCTTCGTAATTGAAGACACTTTATAAACAAGATACCCAAGAGGGCCTGTATCGCTCTACTGGCTATATGGAATCTTTGATAGGGAACACGACAACAACATGCGCAACTAGGCTTGGTACTGATCATTCCTGCCAAATTTCACTGAAATCAAGCCACGCGTTCAGGAAAAATTGTCTGGTAAAGTTTGTGTAAATTAGGCCATAACTCATTCAACTAGAACACAGCGATGATAGGCGTAACTAGGCGTGGTACTCCTCATCCCTGTCAAATTCGGCCTTGAGTTCAGAAGAGACTAGTCTGGATAAAGTTTGTGTATCAAAACCTTTAATAACTCCGTAAAAATCATTCAACCGGAACACGGCGATGACATGCACAACTAGGCCTGGTACTGATCATCCCTGCAAAGTTTCACTGAAATCCGTTCAGGGTTCAGGAGAACATAGTCCGTAAACAATTTGTGTATTAAAACCTTAAAGGGCCATAACTCAACCAAAAATATTTACTAATACGACTTGGCTGGTTTTCAAACTTGCCTGAGCTAACATTGATATTAACAATCTTTGTAAATTTGGTAAAGATCAAATAATAAATGAAGGTGCCAGAGTGTTCACAAGGTTCACAATGCAGTATAAAGCCTTTTTTCAGAAAAACAAGGGCCATAACTTTGCTGTTACTTATCCTATTTGGCTGTTTTTCGAACTTGTCCGAGCTGGTAAGTGTGAGGTTTGATGCACCTTAGAAACTCCCAGCGGCCTTTTTTGCCACTGACCGTTCCAAGGCGGTAGCCCTATTGTCAACCCTTTTGTGTTTGGGATGTCTTATTTGGCCTTTTATTCATCTTTAAATTTGTTCTTTGTTTCTGTGTATGTCCTTGCTATATTTCATTGATATTAACAATATTTGCACGTTTGGTAAAAATCAAATAATAAATGAAGGTGCTAGAGTGTTCACAAGGCAGAATATGGCATTTTTTAGCAAATCAAGGGCCATAACTCAGCTGTTACTCATTCATTTTGGCTAGTTTTCGAACTTGTCCGAGTTTTTATTGATAATAACAATCAATATAAGTTTGGTAAAGATCAAATAATAAATGAAGGTGCTAGAGTTTTCACAAGGTAGAAAATGACATTTTTCAGAAAAAACAAGGGCCATAACTCTGGTGTTACACAAACTTTATCTGGATTCTTTCTCTTGAACCCTTGACTGGATTTCAACGGAACTTTGCAGGGATGATCAGTACCAAGCCTAGTTATGCATGTCATCGCCGTATTTCGGTTGAAAGATTTGTGCGGAGCCTTTACACAAACGTTATCTAAACCAGTCTCTCAAGGCCGAATTTCAACGAATTTTGGCAGGGATGATAAGTACCGAGCCTAGTTGTGCCTATCATCGCCGTGTTCTAGTTGAATGAGTTATGGCCTAATATACACACAAACTTTATCCAAACAATTTTTCCTGATTTTTCTTGATGTCAGTGAAACTTGGCAGGAATGATCAGTGCCAAGCCTAGTTGCGCATGTTGTTGTCGTATTTATCCATCAAAGACTCCGTATATCCAGTAGAGCAATACATGCCCTTTTACACAAACGTTATCTAAACCAGTCTCTCAAGGCCGAATTTCAACGAATTTTGGCAGGGATGATAAGTACCGAGCCTAGTTGTGCCTATCATCGCCGTGTTCTAGTTGAATGAGTTATGGCCTAATATACACACAAACTTTATCCAAACAATTTTTCCTGATTTTTCTTGATGTCAGTGAAACTTGGCAGGAATGATCAGTGCCAAGCCTAGTTGCGCATGTTGTTGTCGTATTTATCCATCAAAGACTCCATATATCCAGTAGAGCAATACATGCCCTTTTGGGCCTCTTGTATTTTAGATTTATTTTAGTTGTATTCGTACAGCTGCATACTATTGTATACACAATGTGTCATGTTTTCTCTTTACAGCATGTTTGTCAGAGAACTATACCGAACCATTTTCGCAAGATCTACCTTTGTTTGACTATATCAGCGGTCATGTTGATTTTATTGGACGAGAGTGGCTTTTTCACGAGTTACATACTAATCTAACGAACATGGCGCCCTTAAAACGGGGTATTATACTGTTTGCCGAAATGGGGTATGGCAAATCCGCTTTAGTGAAACAACTTATTTGCGCAGAAAAAACGGAAAGTGGTGGATTGATACAACAACACGTGATTGGATACCACGTATGCAGGTTTGACGTTGCTAGTACTCGGTCCCCAGATGTACTTATAAGAAGATTAGTAGGTTTTATTGCAACTCACAGTTCAGAATACAGGTCATCAATCTCCTCATTAGGTAAATCTTCTATTATTTACGATCGCCTGAGATGTCGAGAAGATCCAGCAGCTTGTATTGATCAGGGTTTGTCTTTTCCTCTGAAAAGAATTACAATAAACGATGCTCCTTGGTTAATCATTATTGATGCTTTTGATGAATGTTTTGGCGATGATATTGTAAAAATTAGTATGTTTGATATATTGCACTTACTGTTACAAAAACTGCCTAAGTCTATAAAGTTTCTAATAACATCAAGAGAAAAAACCTTATTCAGAATTCAGTCAAAATTATCAATTCGTGTTCTAGAACAACTGGAATCAGTATTTCTAATATCAAATGATTCCAGAAATAAAGCTGACGTTAAAAAACTTGTCGATATGAATAGAGAACATCATGTTGGAATATGTGCTGGAATCGTAAGTAACGGAAAAAATGTTGGAATAGTGATTGGAATCCTAAGTAAAGGAGATGAGTCGACATTACTTTCAAATGTTTTGAATAAAAGCGACAGCAATTTTCTGATCACGAAACACGTTATCCAATATTCGAAACAAAATGCTATCAGCTTAAAATTGTTAGCTCTTCCACCGACTTTAGAAAAAATATATCAACTAGATTTTGATCGATTGTTTGACATGTCTACAGAAAAATTTAATTCGGTGAAAGGCATACTTGAAATACTTTGTGCCACAACAGAACCATTAGATGCATATACAATATTCAAAATTATTGCACATAATCAAGAATTAATAACAAATTTTGAAATTTTTCAAAGAAATGTTGATATGTTATCTGAATATATAAGTAGAACTACACATGCAATTATTATTAGGCACTTTTCTATTTACCATTGGTTAGTAAGCAAATATAATAAGTATTATAGGGTTTCACTACATGAAGGGCATGCACAAATTGCCCGATATGGTCTTCAACTTCTTAAAGCCAATGAAACAGTTGATGTAATTGATTTGGCCGTCCATGTCAATAAGTCAAGTAACGAAGCTATTGCCAAAGCGTTTAAACAATGTGCCAAAGCTTACAATCGAACACTACCCATATCGTATCTTAACAATCTGATCTGGACAAGTGATTCAATGAGCAATATTGTGAAGTTGATGTTACACTTCTATGCAAATGTTGATGAACTAAATGAAGGGGGTGTTACTCCTGCTTTTGTTGCTGCTACGAAAGGACACATGGATATATTAAATGTCCTAATTAAAAATGGCGCGAACATTAGTTTTGTTATGGATGGTGCAGATTTTGTTCGGTCGTTCGATGTGTTTGAAAAAATAAAAAAAATAAAATCTGAATACTTTTGGGGATATGGTATTCTTCATATAGCGTCTCAAAATGGTCACGATAACGTTGTGCGTTATGTTCTAGATAGGAATAATCATTTAGTGAACGTAACTAACGGTGTTGGTATGCGAGCCATTGACATTGCCTGTGAATATGGCCATGTTAATGTGGTACAAATGTTAAAAAAGTATCAATCGACATATTCAAAGTGTCTGTACTACTCATCCTTAAATGGACATTCGACATTAATTAAACATTTATTATCACAGGGAGTTAAACATAAATGTATCAACACTAGTTACTCAGCAAGAACATTTGATTATTTTTTCACATCACTCTCGAAGTTAATGAACAGGGCGATAGAGTTTAGACATCCACGTCATACAACTGCAGAATATGAAGAAATAAATGAGACATATAAAGCAGACAACACTTTTATCTTAGAAGATCATGTATCTAAAAGGTATCAGCCGTTAAGACCATTGGACATATTTTGGATAGCTTTGGGCTATAGCCCTCTTCATGCAGCAACAATTAATGGCCATGCTGATGCCGCCAGTGTATTGATAGAGCAGTTTCCCAAAGGTTTAAACTGTGTAGACAGTTTGGGAAGAACACCTCTGTTTACAAGTATAATACACAAACAGGTTAATGTGTTTAATGTTTTTGTTAAAGCCAAGAAGTCAAACAAAAAATGTGAACCATTGGCACAACATTTGAAATCTGATAAAATGCAATTTCTTGTACCGCAATTTGATCCAGAAGATTGTCCAGTAAATAGTACTATATCCCATCTTTTAGCACTTCATGGAAACAACAAAATGATTGTATCCGCAAGAAACACTGGTATACACATCGATTGTAAACAGCGCAACGCATTGTCAATGTCTCCTCTGCATTATGCAGCGCAGAGTTCAAATGTAGATTTTGCAAATATTTGCACAGAAACTATTAATTATGAACAATTAAGAAGGATAACAACTAAAGAAGGTCTGTCTATATTTCATATTGCTGCATATTTTGGGTCATTTAATTTTTTGAAACAGATAGCAAACGGAATGCCCCAGATACCGCAGGTTACAGACCATATATATAGGTCAATTTTGCATTTGACCGTGTCGGTCCGGCTAAGTGGTAGAAATCAAACAACAAATGCTTTAGCCAGCAAAAGGTCTGCCAGAGTGTTTAAATGGCTAGTTGAGGACCAGATGCACGACTTGACACACATTGATGCATATGGGCGTAATATAATGCATATCGCTCTTGTGAACGGACATTGGGGAGTGGTAGAATATATACTACAAGAGTATTCTGAAAAAGCTAAGTATTTGCTTAACCAGAAGAGCTATGGTTTTGAAACTCCGATTTCCTTATCTATCGGTAAGCTAGAATGGACTCTGATTAATATATGCACCCCTACTTTTTTCTGGGAGTTTTTAGATAAAGCAACATGCAGCAACGTGTTTACGATAATGAATCCACAAGAACTATCGTTATACATGGTGTTAAAATATTGTTATCAAAACGAATGTCATGAGAAAATATTTAAAAATAATGTTGTGACTTTGATTATGAAAAGTGAAAGTTTGACTGTAGCTTTTTTAAAAAAATTTAAACATTTAGAAATAGTTTTTTCTCAGCAAATACTTTCTACGATCAATTCTATACCACCATTGTCATTACTCTCTATCGCACACTATAGACCCGAATTATTACATGAATGTTATACATCGTCCATCATGTCTCCGATGAGACAAATAATGAAATACGGGGATAAGATTTTATTTTTTTTAAATTCTGTTCAAAGGAATTACATATTTAACCGTGTTTTTGGATTCAGAACAAAACTTGATAAATATTTTTTCACTTGTTTTGATAATAAAGGCTTTAATTTATTACACATCGCTCTTCAGTATGGAAACCTCAGAACTGTACATTATCTTCTCAAGAGAGGTATGCCAATTTCAAATGATGTAATATCGGTACAGGATTTTTTCCAAATAGGAATGTTTGCTCGTCTGACTGAATTTCATGGTAATACATATACGGTATATACCCGAGGTATAAAGCAAAATATGAAAGCTCTAGAATATCTCGATTATATCCTAAGTAAGCAATTCAGAAAGGTTTATACAAAGATTACACCCTCTTATGTGTGTAACAAAGACAAGCGGGAATTATCATTTATCCATTATGTGGCTATAAATGGTATGATAACAGTTCTAAAAAACATTGAAAGATATTTTGGAAGCGCAACATTAGGTTGTTTAAATAAAGATGGAATATCGCCTCTCTACCTAGCCAGCATGTTCAACCACGAGCAGGTTGTTCTGTTTCTTAAAAGTAAGAGTCTATATCATCAGCTTAAAGAAGACGTCGAAGCACATTTGATCGTCCGACTGATGCATGGCATTCCACTGCGCAGTGTTTCGGACCCTTATCAATGTCTTGTAAATCCAGCTGTCCGATTAGCCGCGTGGAATACACGCTCACTATACAAAACGCAGCAATGTTTGTTAGAATCTGTGAAAGAGTATACATTTAGTGTACGCATTTCAATAAAAGTACCTGTATCATCATCGGGAGAAATAGGTGAATTGAAACTAGTACCAAGTGCACATGATAGGAAATGGAATTCAGTGGCAATCCTGCTGAGACATATGTCAACATTAAACTTGTGTTCAGTACGCACCAAATCAGATATTTGTAAACTGAAAACACTGAAGGAAAATATATATTCGGATTTTGATGTACTTGCGAATGCTTTGATTCGAGTAAACGACAAAAACGACGTTAACTTGATTAAAATACTTTACCGGAGCAAAAAAGAAATATCGGTACAATCATGGACATTTTCAACAATTTTCGTTATTAAACGAATAATTTACCACCTATTGTTTGAGTTCAGAGACCGCCATATCGACGATTACATTCTGAAACACCCAACTAGTCTCGAAGGAATGCAGAGTCGGGCATTCCCAACCACACATGTCTTCGCTAGAATTAGAAAAGACGCAGTTCGTGAACATCTTAAAAATAACGCTGAAATAATAAGCAGATACATTCATACATACAATTATATGAACCTCATTAGAAGTACAGCGGGATACACATTTATTAAACGAACAATTGTGCCAGAGGATCTGCAAGAGCAGTTTAAGAGGACACCACGTCAGGTTGAATTTGGTGGACTAAAAGAGCCGTTAAAATATATCCAGAATGTTCGTAAGGTTATACGTAATCCGTATGACAGGTTTTACGATGAAAATTAGGTTTCTAAAATTATTTAAGTAAATTGCGCAAGATCTTACCTCTTGTGACTTGGAAAATTCTTAGCTCAGGCTATCAAAACGTAGTTAGTTTTGTCCAGCTAGTTGTATCTGACGTCCGATTGTGGTTCTTTACCATCCACAGGTTTGGCAAAATGATTATACCAACCTTTCTGCAAATGTATTGGATGAAAATATTTTTTAAACTTTAATAGATTTGGCAAATATTGGGCATGGCATGGATTGAATGCTTGGGTTTAACAATTGGGCTGCCGGTTAGCACAAAAGACCATTATGACAAGGCCTTACAGCAGAAAGCATTAAGCAATAAAGCAAATTGAATATTACAATATTAAGGACATAAATACATGTGCACCAAATTAAATGCTCATTATGAAAGCAACTTTTCTGATAAGCATTTAAGCAAGTGTTGAAATCACGGTTGATATTCAAGCATAATTACAAGTGCACCGAATTCAATCAATTAAAATGTTTTTTAGCAATTCGTACGGACAGCAAATTTGTATATAATTTATGTTTAGATTACAATTCAGTCTCTGTTTATACAGGAGCTGAATAAAGTTAAACTGAAATTGTATATGTCCTTCCTTTCACAACTTCGCTGCCCGCCATATGGGTGGGCGCCCAGACACTCTGAGTCATAGAGTGTCCAGGCTCCCATCCACCTCCAAAATAGGGGAAACATTTTTTGGCAGCAGCGAAGAGTGCGTATCAAAAGCAAAATATCCGAATGCCACGCCCAAAACAGAAATGGTGCCAAAAAAGAATATATCTTTCCTTATCACTTCCTACTTTCAATGAAACATTCAAATCCAGCCGCTAACTGGTTAAGAAACAAGTTGTTCCCCACATTTGATAAATGAACACCATCCTGTTCAAGACAGGTATCATCAGCCTTAATGTCTGGGTGTAGCAGATAATGGCCCCCAGTATCTATTATCGCCTTAGCAGCATAACTGTTTAGCCGCTTTCTGGCCCTTTCCATTGCAGCAGGGTTGTTAGAATAACGCCATGAAATCCTAGGATTGAGACCAAATAACGACCACATCAGTTAAATTGACCCTAAAAACTCGGTCAGAAGCTTAACATGCTTTCTAAGAACCTTTAATGGGTATTTCCCTAAATCATTTCCCCCACAGTGCAGCAAAATGTATGCGCGGGCTGGACCATATTCCAGCAGGTACTGAATCTTGCTCTGCACGTCTAGGAGACCCAAACCACTATAGCCTTGCCACCATACTGTTACACGAAGTCGTACAAGTAGTCCTAAATTGAGCCCATCTGGTCTTGTACAAGCCACCACAAACACCTTCTTGACAATCGATGAACCCAGACACCAGATTGTTTGATCATCTAAAATGACTTCGTTATTGTTAATATTTAGCTAATAACGGGACTGTTTTGTTAGCTAATCTGACATAATTGAAAGAACATGCACTGGGAAACGAACGTAAGTTTTATACGCCTTAGAACTCCATCTCCCCATTGCTTTAATAGACTCTGGGAGGAAACCTTTACTTGCGGCTAAAGTAGCTGCCCCTATTCTGAAAGAATGTGGTTTGTATCTTGAATAGTCAATGACAAGAAAAGCTAAGGATTTTTTTAGAACAGCTGAAAATTGGTAACGGGACAATGGACGCCCATCAAAATGACAAAATAAAGGACCCGGTATATGAGGCCGAACCGTAAGGAACTTTTCTAAGGCATATATTGGACACAAAGTGCCTCCAGATCTTGTGAATTTCAGAATGGTGCCGCGACTGATCTGTTTTTGAGTACCTAACGTGTACAGCAAGAGTCCCCTTCTGGGAACTCAAACTAATATCCTCAATTGATAAGATATTGGCCTGAGTACTAGCAAACTTGCATGTAGTTTGCACAAACACATATGTGTTTGTGCAAACTACATGCAAGTTTGCTAGTACTGAGGACAATATTGCTGTTGTAATTGGAAGACGGGTATCCCGTTTTTTCCCAACTCGCCTAAAACCTTCTAATAATTTCTCTACGATGAAATTCTTTGTGACATCCTCGACATTCTTAACTTTACACTGAAAACCAATGGAAGTAGTGTATAACCGTGCAGTTGAATACGATAAACCCAAGCTATAAAGTGTGTTAAGTGTTCTATTGCTGGGGGCCAGACATCTGGTTAACTGTAACGACGGCCAACAGTATACGAGTCTATGGTGTTGGACGCTAAGGACAGATTCAGTAGTATTGTAGCAATCAGTGAAAGAAACTCCGGAGGCAATACCTCTGGCTCCTTACTGCCCTCCGGGGCTACATGGCGAAATCTGGTCCACTGTTTGCGAGAAATAGCATCAGCTATAACATTATCATGTGTAGAGATATCAGTGGCTTTAAACAATATGTTGTGCTTCATGGTCCGCAATAAAAAGGGCCTTATCATATGCATTAGTCTTTGTGACTTGGAAGATTGCTTGTTGATGACCTGAACCAGGGCTGCATTGTCAATCCTTAACATATTTTGTTTATTTACCAGAATGGCTCCCCATAGAAACACTGCACGAAGCACAGGAACCATTTCTAGGAAAGTAATGTCCCTCAAAATGGTACTTTTGTGCCAGCTAACTGGCCAAGGAAAAAATGACCACCTCCCTTGAAGGAAACAAGCAGCGCCCAATTTTGCTGAACCGGCGCTATCTGTAAACAGCTGCAAAGTATCACTACCATACCAAGAACTGTCTGGAATTACAGAAATGCCATTAAATCCTATTATAAATTTTAGCCAGAGGCCGAGGTCTTCTCGAAGCTCGCATGAAATCCTACGTTTATGATGCGGCTTACGTAGACCAAACATTGCATTATATAAACGCCTTATAAATGCTCTACTAGATCTTACTGCTTGGCAAAAACAAATCCATTTCCAGATAGAGACTGAAGCTCCTTAAGAGTGACCTTTTTCTGATGAATGAAACTATTTATAACATGAATCAACTTCTCAGTTTTGTGCAATGGTATGCGAATGGCCATTTCATCTGAATCGATTTCCAGCCCTAGAAAGACTAAAACTGTAGTAGGACTAACATATTTGTCTTCAGCAATAGCGACACCTACTTCACAACAAACCCGAGTAAAGGTTGAAACTAATGTATTACATATTTCAGACCCACGCTCCCCAGCAAAAACAAAGTCATCAAGAAATACTGCAACCCATAGGCAAACATTTGTCAATGTAAAACTTTTAAACGTAACAAATGAAAATCCATTGGATGTAAAGGTAGTAACCGAAAAGCTGATTTAACATCCCTTTTTGCCATTAAAGCAGATTTACCAAGATTAAAGATCTTTTCCACCACCTTGTCAAATGAAGTATATTTGACTGTACAAAGGTCATCATTTATCCCGTCATTAACACTGCTGCCTTTTGGGTAAGAAAAATGAGTTATCAAACGCCAAGAGCCATCTGACTTGGGCACAACACCAATTGGAGACACTTTTAGATTAGCCATAGGAGGAGAATCGGAAGGACCAATCATTTTCCCCAAAGCGATTTCTCTATCAATCTTTGATTTCAATGCTTGAAAATGTTGATATGCAGACTTTAAATTTTTTGCATCTGATTTTTTTCGTGAACCCGTGTATTGAAGCTTAAAACCATTATTGAATCCATTAGCTAATAATTTTGCATGGTGTCGGTTTGGATATAAAGCTAAATAGTTCTGTAATGTCGACACATTAATAGGACTTTGGCCTAGGGCCTATAAATCGGACGGACTGACTTCTGGGTCTTTGTGACTGGAAGAAAATGGGCGAGCCCTGGGGGTGCAGGGGCTCGCACAGGTCTGCGCCATACATTTCCCTCTGGTTTTCTGGCAAAACACAACCTAGAAGGATGATCACCATAACATGATAAGCACTTATAACTGTATGAACACACATGGCGAGAACACTGGCACAAGTTAAAATCAAAACATCTTTTCTGGACAAAATGACTACCAGTACTTGCACCAGCTTGACCACTTGAGGACATATAAAGTAACCAAAGCTCATAATCTATTTTCCCCCATGACATTGAAGGGTCAGATGCAAGACGAAGACGAAATTGTTGGTCATAGTGCTTCCATCTAAAACCACCATGACGCTTTGCCACAGTTCTAATGACATTCATGTATTTCAACAATTCCTGGACTTTTCCCGGATGAGCCGATAAATAGATGCTTGAAAACACCAAAAATGCATCGGTCCAAGTATCAGTACCTAGTTGTTTTGTCATGGGATTGGTGGTTTTTACCATTAACTCACCAAGTGGAGATATAACCAAGTGTTTGTCTTTGTCCATGGGAACTTGAGTCTCCAATAAACTGGCAAGATCAATGTACTGGCCAGCTATAAGCTTAGACTTAACTGAATGGGATACAGAGAACCCAAGTTCCGCATGAACGCTTGGTAATTCAAAGATAGACGGGCCTACGTCTACTGTACCTGGCAAGCCCGAGTCCAATGGCACCTCTGGTAAAGTGTCAACACCGACATCAACTGTGTTCAATGACAAAGGAGACACATGTACATCCAACTGGAGAGGCCCACTGGGTAATGAGGAGGACTTTGGCGGCTGAACCTTGGGAGACACGTGTACATCCAACAGGGGAGGCCCACTGGTACCCGAGGACCTAGGCGGCTGAATCTGCAAGCGCTGACTTTTCTGGACGGGGGCATCGACCACGTGAACCGGCAGAGTAGTAGAACTGACTCACTCGCTTTCCTCGACGCATTTTGCAGTGTGATTATGAAAACAAAACAAACGTACAGCGTATAAGACCTAGCAAAAAGGAAAATATGCATATCTTCTAACATTACTACAAACTTTTTGCAATAAATATTTGCAGTCTTCATCTCTTTATGTATATTATGTTATTATTTTATTTATTTTTGAATTTTAAAATTTAAATTTAATAATTTAAAAAAATGACTGGCGGTCTCGAAAAACACAAATCTGAGAGTGACTATCCCAAATATCATTGTGATTAAAAAAATTGTTATGCATCATATACTGGATATATATATACTTTTTATTTTTTATTTTATTATTATTATATTGATCGATATATTATTATTATGATTTTCTAATTTATCGAATTTTTTTTTTTATCATTATTATTTATTTTTATTTGTATATTTATACATCATTACTGTACACATATTCAATTAAAATGTATCCAGAAGCATCGTACAATTAAAGTAAATACAACCCACTCATTGTTCAATAAAAACAAAGAAAATGAAGTTGCCAATGTTTACAAACCATTACAGAACGACCCCGATATTGATGACGTCACTCATAAACCACGCAAGATGAGAATACATCGATCAGGTTATTTAGTGCAAAACTTAACCGCGTGGGAAACGATGACATCACCCCAAATTTCAGGAATATTAAAGGGAATGTAGCTACACAGACAAACAAGCTCTGTTATTGAGAGTTCTGAAAAACTTGAAAAAAAAATCAAAGAATTATCAAAATCGGATGATAAACAAAAAAGATATGACCATTTAAAGATTGCTCTAAAACGAATATGGGAGCCCCCATTTTTAGAACTATGACGTCATAGTTCCATATTACATATATGGAATATCGATAAATATCATTTAAAACGAAGAAAATTACTGCAAATGAATGATTTTTTTTAATGGTCATATAAAGCATTATTGCCATTAAGTATTATATTTTTTTATACAGTTGCTGTCATTTTTTCCCTATAAATCAGTAAATGTTCATATTTATAAATATTCCATATATGGTCATTTAGAACCGTGATGTCATAGCTCTCAAAATGGCCGCTTCCATATCCGTTTCAACAGAAACTTCAAACGATCATATCTTCTTTGTTTATCATCCGATTTTGATAATTCTTTCACCCTTATTCAAGTATTTCAGAACTCTCAATAATAAAGATGGTTTGGCTGTGTCGCTACATTCCCTTTAATTAAATAATTTACGAGAACGTTTTTATTTATTTATAGTTATATTAATAAGAAAAGGAATCTCACAGAATATAAACAAAGAAAGAGACGAAATAAAACTTATGTTAATAAAATTGAAAGAAAAATTGTTCTGACGAGAATCAAAAATGGCCGAGCAAATAAGTTGAAAGAGAAAACGTTATTTGCATCCAGCGACAACGTAAACATCTGTATGACTAAATTGAGACGAATACAACCTAAACGAAGATAAAATCACGTGCAACAGGATTATCACAAAATCATAGATCCTTCGAGTCTGATTTCAATAAATTTAAGTTTTTAACTGTAAGCACATCTTACCTCTTTGTTAAATTTTAGGATGAAAGAGAGAGATGCCGGTGTACATGTACGAACAACTGCACCGTGAAATTTACTCAATAAGTTCAAAAAGCTAGTGTGTCCTCCAGTAACCATTGACTATAACAGATAATATGAACTAAGGTAAAACCTTGAGGCGAGCACAGAAAATGTGAAAGTAAATATTAAACAGATAAAACTCAATGAAAGAACAATACAAATAACTTGTCAAACAATAATGAGGTCCTCTCAGGGGTTTTGGGGAAAATGGCCATTTATATTTGGTGAACAAGGGAACAATGGCTGTTATTTTCAGGGGAAAAGAGACCATAGACACATATTTTTAGGGAACAATGGAACATGACTTTACAGGAAATAAAATTTTAACATTTAGTTTCTAATATTTAAAAAAACACACAAAAAGTTAACATTTCAAACAATATCTTTGTGATGACAGTGTTGCAGCTATAATTACTGTAGGACAGAATGAATTTTGGGGAACATTAGCAAATCTTTTAAACATTAAAAGTACTTTTAGAGAACAGGGGAACATTGGTCAAATAATGTTGGGGAACAAAGCAAAATAGATGTTGGGAACATGGGAACACTGACTCATATTTTCAGGGAAAAAGGAAGATGTACCCCTTCCATCCTCCTGTGGGCCTCAATAATAATAAGAATGAATAAATCATTAAATGCAATGTACAGTTTGAAAGGGGCAAATTGCATTTATCATATTGTTCTTACTGAAGGGACACTGATTAAAACAGGCAAAACATAAGTTCAAAACGTTTTTTGATTATGATAATAATGAATTCAAGTATATATACTCAGTCACAAAAGAAAATTTCATTTGAAAATTTTACTTTACACCCCTATCCTTTTTATCAAGCAATTCAACCTATTGAAAAAAAATGACAACATGATATTGGCAATAGAATGACAACATCTTTGGTACCAAACATGACGTAAATTAATTTTGGAATTTATACATTTTATTCTAAAAATAAATCATTGCACACTTTGTTTCACATCTGAGCTGTATACACTTTCTTTTGCAACTCAGTCAGTATAATTAGATTAAAACGTTTTAGACTAGCTTGAAAGAAACTAAACTGCCAAATTTAGCATTTACCTCACTGCTTCAAGTATACACTGTCGTGATATAACTAAACTGAAAGATTGTTCACTTTATACATATACATACATTGTTCCAATTGCTTTTTTACATTTTTTTTTATTTTGCCAGAAATGTTGATATTTTCTATGTTATTATTTATTACTAAATATATGCAAACTGTGACCTGTGTATTTAGCCGATAACACTAAATATGATTCACAAATAGATGAGAGATAGGGATAATTGTTTTAATTTTAACACCACAGTCCATCTGTCCTGATCTTACCTTGAATAAGAACCGTCTGTACAAGATGGCAAGTTGCATTCACTTCAGTGTATGGGTTTGAAGAAATCCAATCTGTGTGTGACTGACCCAATGAGCCACTCCTAAAAGATGCTAGTGTCACCATCCAATGCTGGTTGTAAATGCCTGACAGAATAATGCAACTATCAGTCACAGACAACCATTTAAATATAAACAAAGGATAGATGACTCTTTTCTTGAAGATGTTCAGTGTGCAGCCCTTCTGTAGTGTAAATCTCATTTTTGCTTTTCACCGAAAAGGCAGTTCCAGTACATCCTGGTGTTTCATCTCTGTTCTGGTCTGTTGTGTTCCGGTGAATCGTACCACTGGTCTATAATTATGTCATAAAACAAATACAAACAATTTCGGTTTTTAAATTCTATAATGAGGTCATTTTTATCATACCACAGATATCACTATCTGAGTCAAATAAATGAGAACCAGACCATCCACCATATTTTAAACGATAGGACACCCACCTGTATGGGCACAATAGAATCTGGACTTATGATTGTGTTTAGTGTAATGTATCTATCTACAGTCTATAGTGCTGACACACTGGAATACCACACCGTAGTACACACAGGTGTGTGTGTGTGTTTTGTGGGTCGTTCGGTGTGTGTGTGTGTGGGTGAGTGGGGGGGGGGAGGTATTTTGAAATGAACAAATCTAGGGGGTGAGGACCCAGCCAGCAATCCTATATCTAGCCTTCATCGGCCCCATATTTTATTTTATATAGGACCAGTATCGCAAACGATATCGGCCTGAGATCGGCGTGCCCATCGGCTTCAAGTCGGACCGATATCTTGTCGGCTACACATCGGTCCAATATCGGTTAGATATCGTTTTAGTTTACTATCCATCATCGGTTAGACATCCTTTTAGTTTACTATCCATCATCGGTTAGTTATCTATCCAATATGTATCCGATATAGTTTCGACCCGAAGTGGGCCCATTATGACAGATAAACATCAAATTCGTTCTATTGTCACCATCCAGCTAGCACAGTATGTAGCTAGAGCATCGGATTACCAATCCAAAATACATGTATATGTTTCGCAACATACAAGGTTATCGGGCTTTTAACTCCGTCCGATTATTTTTATCAAATCAATTTAATGAATACTCACTACCTTATATATATATATATCTTTTTTTAGGTGCTTATCTCAATTAGCTCGACTGTAAAAATATTCATTAGCAATAAATAAAACTCTTGTGAATGTAGGCATGTAGGTAGCAGAGCTCCAGATAAGGTGCATATTTGCGTAAATACGCAAATAAAATGGTGGAAAAAGCAATATAAATACAAAACCATGCGTATCATAACGCAAAATAAATATTTGATAAGCAATTCCTCTCGAATTGCTTGCGTATTTGCAATTTTTCATTTCTAATCGATCGCGTATTGGCCCAGAGTTCTCACAATATCTCGAAACAAAATCAAATATAAGTAAAAGACTGGTTCCGAAATTCAGTTTTAATTGTGCGCGATTTACTTATTTTTGCCTGTACCCTTTTTATATCGTGTATGCGCTGGGCGATCTAAATCAAGCGTCGGTTAAAAATGTCAAACGCACAGAACATAATGATAAACGTGAGTACCATGTTTGATTATGTGTTTTGTTTGTTGTAAGTTAATTTTACAAGGAAATACCCAATTGAAAACATCCAGGTAGGGTAAAAATACCCAATTGAAAAATAAATGATGGGGTAAAATTTATTTTTTACCCAATTTCAAAATGCAAATACCCAATTAAAATAAAAACAATGGAGTAAAAATACTCAAAGTCCAAACCCTTATCTGGAGCTCTGAGGTAGCATCATTTTGCAATGTAAAAAATGACATTTGCGGGGAATATCTGTTCACATTAACAATAAATATACAATATTCAAAATGACATGTCATTACCTCCATTTATGGCGTGTTATATCGGACTGACAGCGGCTCGATATATGGTATCAAGTGATACAAACTACGTCAGCCTGACGTTGGCCCGATATATAATAATAGACATTAGAAGAAATGTGCTATATTCATTTAGATTAATGCATTGAACAATCAATTTAGCATGCCATACAAACAAAAAATTCAAAAATTGGAAAATATTTTCATTAATCGGCTCTACATCGACATATCCAACATTTAGCCGACATCTGACCGATATCTTTTCAGCAAATCATAAAAAAAACACACAAACCCCGTTCAGCAAGCCTATATCGACCGATATGTTTCCTATATACAGATAACAGATAGACATCGGGCCTTGCCGCTCTGTTACTGATATCGGTAACAGAGCGGCAGACTGCCGACATTCCGACCAATTACCAAAATCTATCCGATATGGCCATGCTGGCTGGGGAGTGGTGTGGTGGCTTGTAGTCTAAGACTTTCCAGGAGAGGGAGGTCTGTCTGAGGAAACTTTTCCTCTTTTTCTTCAGGGTGGTGGTGGGTGTGGGGTGGGATATTTTTTAGATTATTCTAGGGGGTAGACTGAAGAAACGCTTTCCGTTCGCGGCGATGGTGGTTTGTCCATAAATAATTAATCATTTAAACTTCTTATTCTTCCAGTACTGTGCTGGGTTCCTCTGGAACATCTTCGCACAACGCTGAATATTTACATGAGTGATGGAAAGTTCAAGGTGCAGTTAAAACTTGCTCAACATAAACTCACAAAAGTGTTCGTACGAAGTGAAAGAAATTATAATCGATTTGTCCACAATTAATCATTTAAACTAGCTCAACATCAACTCACAAAAGTGTTAGTACAAAGTAAAAGCAATCCGAGTCTTCCAGAAATTACATGAGATGTCACTAGTCGTCTGCAAATAATGTCAATATTTACTACTGTTACGTCACTGATTTTAACACGCGCTAATTTGCATAATGTGGAAAGTTTCCGGCCAAGACAATTTAACCTTCATACCGAGTGTTTACAAATAAAAAACCATACTAAATGAATAACTCACATATGCTGCTAGTGTTGTTTAATCATTGTGCGCTCTCCAATTGTTGACATGTTCAGCATATTCCTGCATTTGTTGTCATTTTGAAATTTCCCACGGAAACCACATATTTTCTAAAAAGCCTTAGTTTCGCATTTGAACTCTTTAAATATTCTGCTGCACATATTCTATAGGACTTTGTGAAGGAGTCGGAGAGACTTTCAAATTATTTCTGAAACTCTACTCTAACCAGTCATAACGGAAACGTTGAACAGAAAACTGTTTTAAAGAAAACAAATCAGAATTTCGAAACTAAAACTCCTATAGTTGGAGCCGGTGTCTGCGTTAGAAATGCTTAAAGCGTGACAACGACGATTTACCATCAAAATCGAGACACATAGATTAGCAAT
This sequence comes from Cyrtodaria siliqua, assembly GCA_037043455.1. Classification (NCBI taxonomy): domain Eukaryota; kingdom Metazoa; phylum Mollusca; class Bivalvia; order Adapedonta; family Hiatellidae; genus Cyrtodaria; species Cyrtodaria siliqua. Next base: position 70,738 of record JAWPHD010010057.1, read on the forward strand.
TATCTTCTTTTTTTTTTCTTTCTTTTTTTCTTTTCTTTTTTCTCCCGTTACCGTAAAGTTCGCTTGCGCTCGAAGTGCCTTCGGCACTTCTCGCTAGCTGTGCTCGCTATTATAGTCAGTATTAAGTGTAAATAGCAAATGCGTAATACGAATCTACTCTTTGAACAGTACTGTTCTGTCTGCGATATTACTCGATATTGTTGGCCGTACTTCTTTGAAATTTGTGTCCATGTGATCAATTAAGTTACGTAGTTGATGATTAAAATATAAAAATGTATATTCGTTTATTGTTTCGTTCATTTATTTGACAAAATGAAAGTGTCCGACTGTACCATACTCCTGATAAAATAGTTGATGGTACAATCGGACACCTTAATACACTCAATTAAAACTGGTAATTTCAAATGAAACATGTGCGTATTTATATTATAGATCTAATAAATCTGAATCAATCAATTTGAAACCATCGCCACACTTTCAGCCCCTGAAAATGAAGGCAAATGATGGATTGGGCGTGTTTTTCTATGTTAAATATTAGTTGTGTTTGGTTTCATACCGTCTTTACCTTGTATAGTGATTTTTTTTTAAAAACATTTTACGGTTTCTAACTTTCGCAGATGTCCGAGTGTACCAGCATGGGTGTCTGAATGCGCCGGTAAGAGTCCGACTGACCAGAGATGTGATGACAAAAGCATACAAATGGTTTAATTTAATAAGTGTTAAAGGGAATGATTAATTTTGTTTTCATTTGAAAACGATCCGCATATGACCCTTCATTACGCAATTATTTCATAAAGCTTCAGGCGCACTGACATGTGTCAAAACAAGTGCATGAATACGAAAGTGTCCGAAAATACCGGGTTTGACCATAAAGGTAACTAACTGCACTAAAGCTAAATTTTTGGGACTAAAAGTAACAACAAAATTAAAGGTAATACAATAGATTACACAACATTACACAATTTATAATGAAACTGATATTTATGTTTTGTTTATACTTTAAAAGAGAAGTTATATTACTGAAATAATAACATGTTTAGTTGAGCAAACTGAATTTCCAATAAAAAGTTCACCAAGAATGTGTTGTTACCTTTAGGGTATAGGGATGTTACCTTTAGCGTAGGTCAAAAATGTGCTACCGTTAGTGCAGAAATTGTTACCTATAGTGCAATTTATTTTAGTACCTTTAGTGTATGTTGTTACTTTTAGTCCCAAAAGTGTTACCTTTAGTGCAGCTAGTTACCTCTAATGCAATTGTTACCTTTAGGGTTGCAACAAACGTATTTGCTGATTGTAAAGAGCGCACTTAGCGCTTTAATGCTTCTTCCTGCCAAATATTGCATATTTACAAAACTTATGGATCATTTATACATGTAAATTATATCTGGCGCAATTTGAATAAACGTCTCTCACAAATGAGAAAACAATTAATTCATAATTGTGTTTTTCACTGAAATAGTGTTGTGGATTTTAGAGAAAAAATGTGTGGTCTTTAGCGACAATATTTGTTGAGGGCTTTAGAGGAAAAAAATTGTACTTTGGCGTTCGTTTTTTTGTGGACTTTAACGGAAATGTGTGTGGACTATAGCGGAAATTTGTGGAATTGAGCGGAGTTGTGGTCTTTAGCGGAGTTGTGGTCCTTAGCGGTGCCACAATCTGCTACTAGGTTCCATATATTAATGAATAATTTATGGGGTGAGGGATGGGACAAACGCCACGGTTGACATATTTATGGTCACTCATCTAGATTTATATTTTGTCTAGATAAGCTTATGTCCATATTTAGAAACCGAAATGAAACGTCAAGTTGAGATAAACTGCATATTTATAGTTGGACATGTATTTTTGTATTACCTATACTGTTGCCATGATTTGTGAAATTGTATGTTGTATCCTCACGGGCTTTTAAGCCTATTGAAAATTGGAAATAAAGATATCTATCGATCTAATCAACAATTAGCAATTTACAAAAACAATTTGTTTTATACTATTCTTATAATTGATATTAATGATTGAATAAATGCATGCTATGAAGAAAACGGGACGGCGCGAGTTTTTAAAAATAAATATAAATATTGCCGCGTGTCCTTTTAAAGCGAATTGTCTGCAGAATGGGTCTAAAATTAATCGTTTTTTTACTATTCCGAAATTGTATTATAAACTAGAACGTATAACTTCGTTTGCATGTTTATTACGCTAGTGTAATATGATACATATATCGTGGCTTTTAGTACACCGTATGTTATGTGATAAATATAAAAGGTATATTCGTTAACTCAGTTTATTTATTCTTAAAGCTTTTTAATTCAGAAATGAACTTTAATATATAAGTTAAATATGTTACTATTGTCATTGTATGAAATGTTTAGGTTTAGTTTAGTTTAGTTAAACTACTAGTTTAATAATATAACGTTTATAAACATTTCTATCTCAAAATTGTTAAATGTACATTAAGAGTATCTTGCATTTTGATAATATAATATATACTGAAATGAAAAAGAAACGCAGCTCGGGAATTTCCGCTATATATTGTATGTGCAATATGCTACTGTTAATGGAATGGTACATGGCTACGTAAGACCTTTCCTTTCGGAAAAAAGACTACAACAACGCAAATAGTATTCCTTCAAAGTTTCATTATTGACAGGGTACGCGTTTGGCTCTTAGGATGCAACTTTTGCGAAATGCAGTACTGAAATGGCTCAATTTTTTAAAGAGGAACTTCAACATTTATGAATTTCTTGTTACAAAGTGAAGTGTACTGTGATTAAAACGTCTACAACATCACAGTTGTGTCTTTTTTCTAACTAACTGCAACTTCTTTTTTTTACAAAACATCTTGGGATTTCTTTGGAATAGTATGTGGAATTAAGTGTGCAGTATATATACGTATATACAATATATAGCGGAAATTCCCGAGTTGCGTTTCTTTTCTCGCTTCAGTATATATATTAACTGGAGTGCTACTGTGTACATGTATGTGTATCATCAAGGGCTATTGGAATTTTGAAATGAAAGTATCTTAAAAAGCATAAGCATATAGCTAGAAAGTCAACTGAACAATTCTATGTTTGATATCAACAATTTCGGTGTTCAGTTCATAATTTTTTCTGAGCTCGTATCAATTCAGCACACTTTTATTCGATGTGTTCAATGATTATATGAACTGTAAACTGTTAATATCAAAATTAGTAATATAATTAAGGATGTTGTAACGCGCTGGTGGTTCAAGTGGTAGCGTACCAGCACATTGTAGCCGTACTCAGTAGCCTCGTTAAAGTGTTAAATAAAATAGTACACTTGTAAATATTTAAGGAATAGTTTTTGTAATGATTAAGATGTTATTTTCAAAAATTCTTAATTCTAAATACATTTATTAGTATGTTAATGTTTAATTAATAGGGTAAGTGGGTCAGTATGTTTATATCATTGTCTGAGTGCTAACTTGAACTCACTTTCAACATATTTAATGTCTTTATTATTGTTAACTTCGTATTTTCAATTTGTAAGGTGTTAGGAGGACCTTTAACATATTACGATGGGGTTAATGTAGTGCCTCGCTATTCTGTATTCTACTTTCGTTTTCGCGAGTTGAGGTCAGATCGATCTTTTTGATCGATATCTGTAATTTATTAACATAATGATTACGCTTTCTGTCTAATTTATCATCTAGACTAGATTATTTAAAGTTACCTTTTTGTAACGAGTGTATTCAGCCAAATTCTAGTTGTTTATTCTTATCGCGTGTTGCTTTGAATATGTTCCCGGTAACCATTTTGGATGTTTATGTCTGATGCATTATGGGTTGTTTAATATATAGCAACGCTATGCGCGTTAAGTTTAAATCGAGTTGTAAATACTTTTGAAACACTCATTTCACACTCAAATCGCGAAAACGAAAGTAGAATACAGAATCGCGAGGCACTACATTATCTATAATAGCTGGGATGATAATTAAAGCCCTGATAATAGTAAGGAGTTGAAGTATTTAATTAATATCGATAATATAATTAAGCAGCTAAACAATTCAAATTACAAATATGAACAATTAAATTGTCAAGTTCCTTAATTGTATTATCTATATCAACAATAAAATGTTGCATTTAGATTATTGATATCAGCAATTAATTTGTCGAGCTCCTTAATTATGTTATCGATATCAACAAGAAACTGTTGTAATTAGATTATTGATATCAACAACTAAATTGTCGAGCTCCTTAATTATATCGATATCAACAAGAAACTGTTGTAATTAGATTATTAATATCAACAATTAAATTGTCCAGCTCAATGATTATGTTATCGATATCTACAATAAATTGATAAGCTTCGTAATTATATTATTGATATCGATAATATAATTGTGCGGATAGGAACAACGGAAGATAATGATGGTACACGAATATGTCATACGTTTCTTGTCGCAATTTCAAGGCAATAATTTGCTGGGTTCTCTATAGAGTTTGCACTCATTTTAGAGATGCAGGTGTAGTTGAGTTTAGTTTATATGTTAGTAATGTATGTCAGTTAATTGTGATATCGTTTATACGTTTCACAAAGAATAATCCAGACGAATGATTATGGATTCAATGTACTTGTTGTTTTTCCTTTATGTTGCCTCTGTAGTATAATAACACATTCATCTGTTGTCAACAATTGTTCGTCGTTATCGTCATAATATGCTATTGCTTATACCATTCAATGTGTTAGTTGTATTTTTGGCAGATATACTACTGTGAAATAAACTATATAATATAGTATACTGCAACTCGTCTATTGTCTGTATAATACCAATGACGGTTGTTACCTTATAGTTTTTCAGATCGCACACACACACACACACACACACACACACACACACTGGAGTTAAGTATTAACTAGACGGGTTGTTTTTGAAACAAAAACATGTCTCTCCCCATGATTTATGAACCAACATGGTTTCTCTCTGCACGTCGTCTCGATATGGTCAGCATTTGTGCCAAGTTATTTCAAAATCCCTTAAGAGAATCAAAATTTATGGAGTGGACACGAAATATAGTGCATATATGTCGCAAGATGACCCTAGTGGTTGGGACTAACTCAGGAGAGAATCAATGTCGGTGACTGCATACAGTTTACATAAGTTTACTGCAACTTTTAAAATATGTTAACTATATAAGAAAATAAGCGAATACATAGATGAAATATGAAAAAGACTGTTTTCATGAACGTTTTAAACTTTCGTAGTATTATCACAAATACTGAATGTGTCGACTGACTATATATGACTATATATGACTATATATGACACTAAAGTGTTGTTGAAGTTACAACAATGTTGATGATCACAAACGTTACAAAGAATGATGATCTAACGCGATGTATTTGATGCGCGAGAGTTCATGAACATGATGCGCGACTCCAATGATCGGTGATTGTCATCAACAGCCTTCTATAAGGGTTGGTGACGCGATGAATATGATGACGCGATGAAAAACCTCCACCGAGGTTGTGGGGTGAAGTTCCTCCAGTGAGGTCTGATGACGGGCCCACCACGTGTTTCGGGGGTTGTTGCTCCTATGAGAACCTGACCATTTTGTCCAGGTACGAGGACCGTCTCCACCGCTCGTTACGTTATGCGTTGATTCCCGTTGAATCACCTAAAGGGCCTACATACCCTAAAGGCTTAGCTCCACTCCGGGAGGCATAGGCTGTACTAATACATACTTTTAGATGTCGGTTCATTAACACAACAATCTAATACAATTATCATTACACAAACAAATCTAGTAAATATATGTGAGCCACTCTCTAATTATGATGTGTAGCAATGTTTACGTATTCTACAACACCATGTATAAGCATCGGCATATATACAAGTATATCATGTCACCGTTAACGAATGAACCTAATATACAACGTTATCAATTTAATATTGTATAACAATGAATTAATGATCGACTACAGTAATTATATTTAATAAAGTTAACCTCATAATCATATGCTAGTTGTATCAAGTTAATGTTTGAGAAACATATAAAAGCTAACCGGATGTAGCAACATCACGAAACAAAATGGCGACGCCCATTGAATACAAATGTACAATAAAATTTCATAAAATAGATATACTGACCACATATTGCCTATGAATTTCACCCTTTCAAACGACTACTCCAACCAAATCAACTTTCAACATTTCCGGCCACGACTGGAAAGCAATGCACTTTATAACCCAACGTTCGCATAAGCTGGCCGTTGAATATGTTTAATGAGCCGGAAATAAACGATTTGGGATAATTGTAAGTTTTAAAATCGCAATTTCATTTGGTGGCGAAAACATCTTGAGAAACTGCTTCAAGTCGCTGCCAAAATATTTTACAACTGCTGCATTTCGCTGCATTTTTTCTTACCCTTGTCTCGTTTAAACATTCACAACACTTTAAGAAATGCATTTTGCTCGCTGAAATTTTGGCAGTATATGCTAAGATGATTGTTTTTTAGGACTGTAAGCCCAAATGAACTGAATGTTCAAACGTGTACGAGCATTCTGTTCGTTAGTGTCAAAAAGCAATATTTTTGCACAAAAACTTACCTGTCAGTCGCTCTATTTCAAATAATTACCTTCATATTTCACCAAAAATGGCACGCATATTCCAAAATTAGTGCACGTTAAGCCTATGTAGTTCTTTTAGACAATACTCCTCACAAAAGGGCAAAATACTTGAAATACTTACCTTAGTCATACATTGCGTTCTGAACACTACCAACTGTATCAATCGTTGCAAACTGCTTCTTTCCCTTTCGGTATACGGGGTTGGAACATTTGTGTCAAGTTATTTCACAATCCCTCAAGCGGTTCAAGATATATGGAAGAGACACGAAATATAGTGCATATGACCTTTTAAGTGTGACCTTGACCTTGAACGGACGTGGCTGGAAGTTGCGTTCTGCACGTCGTCTTGATATGGTGAACATTTATGGCAAGTTATTACCAAATCCCTCAAGCGGTTCAAGAGATATGGTGGAGACACGAAATATAGTGCATATGACCTTCGACCTCTAAATGTGACCTTGACCTTGAACGGACGTGGCTGGAAGTAACGCTCTGCACGTCGTCTCGATATGGTGAACATTTGTGGCAAGTTATTTTCAAATCCCTCAAGCGGTTCAAGAGATATGGTGGAGACCGACTTGTGACGGACAGAGACGCGAAATATAGTGCATATGACCTTCGACCTCCAAGTGTGACCTTCACCTTGAACGGACGTGGCTGGAATTTGCGCTCTGCACATCGTCTCGATATGGTGAACATTTGTGGCAAGTTATTTTCAAATCCCTCAAGCGGTTCAAGAGATATGGTGGAGACCGACTTGTGACGGACAGAGACACGAAATATAGTGCATATGACCTTCGACCTCCAAGTGTGACCTTCACCTTGAACGGACGTGGCTGGAAGTTGCGCTCTGAACTTCGTCTCGATATGGTGAACATTTGTGGCAAGTTATTTCCAAATCACTCAAGCGGTTCAAGAGATATGGTGGCGACCTACTTGTGACGGACAGAGACACGAAATATAGTGCATATGACCTTCGACCTCCAAGTGTGACCTTCACCTTGAACGGACGTGGCCGGAAGTTGCGCTCTGCACGTCGTCTCGATATAGTGAACATTCGTGGCAAGTTATTTTCAAATCCCTCAAGCGGTTCATCATCGTTTATTTACTGAAAAGAAAACGAAACGCGACACGGGAATTTCCTCTATATATTGTATGTACAAAATGCTGCTGTTAATCGAATGGTAGGCTACGTAAGATCTCAAGAGATATGGTGGAGACCGACTTGTGACGGACAGAGACACGAAATATAGTGCATATGACCTTCGACCTCTAAGTGTGACCTTGACCTTGAACGGACTTGGCTGGAAGTTGCGCTCTGCACGTCAACATTTGTGGCAAGTTATTTCAAAATCCCTCAAGCGGTTCAAGAGATGTGGTGGAGACACTATTTGTGACGGACAGATGTGACAAACAGAGATCCAGACAGACCGACAGACATCCAAGCTAAAAACAATGTGTCTCCACAGTATGTTGGGAGACACAATTAAGTAATCTATAAACGACAGTAAATCATAGCTCTGAAAGTTAATTTGATTCAGGTTTAAAATTATTCATTTTGAATAAAGAAAATGTAAACAATATATTGTTTTAAACAAGCAATACCATTTAAATGTAACAAATAAACATGTTCCACTCACCTTATTTGCCCTCACCGTTATTTTTCTCTTTTTTTTAAATGCTCTCCATTTGTGCGCGCGGGGACGTATGCGCGTACGAAGTGTGTGAGTCCGACAGGCCCGTAGCTACGTTGAGGCATGCCTCGGTAGAATTTTGGGATGGTACCTAATATTGAAGTAGACATTCTAATGGAATATCAAATACAATCACTAAAATAGGTGTACAACTGCTTTTTTGTGTCGCCTGAAGGTTTGTGTTAGGTGATGGTATTGGCGAATATTTGCCGGATTTTACGAATATTAATGAAGTCGACTAAACCATAACAAAAACCGACAGTGGGTGGGGTAAACTGACCACCCAATTGCATGCATAAAATTGAATGTTAAGCAGTGTGCATTGTCAAATGAAGCGTATTGATACTTAAACGGTATAATGAAATGATTATTTAACGGAAAATCAAAACAAAACTGCTTTGATAACGATATGCGAGTTATATTGGTATTTAACATGTATATAAGATCTATATATCTATCTTCATATACTGCAGTACCCCCTCTCGAGGATTATATGCAGGTGCGTGACAGTGCCTGTTAGTGAGATAAAAGTAAAAGTGTGAAAGGTAAGGACAAGTGTTGGATTAAAAGATAATAGAAATTATCATGTTACATAGTGTGAAATAAGGTAAAGGATTAAAAACAGTGTTTGATGTCTACAGCATGGGGTGTTCTAGAGATCTTACCGCCACCTTGAATTTGTCTAAGGTTGGCAGCATGACCACGCTGGATGGAAGCCGGTTCCATTAAACTACAGCCAGTGGGAAGAAAGAATACTTGTAGAAGTTAAAGTTGGTGTGGATTTGGCAGTACGAGAGAGGATGGCTGTGTCCTGTCGGTCTGAGGGGTTGCTTGAAGTATGATGGAACATTAACTGCAACTAAGCCATGGTAGGTTTTGAAAAACATGATTAGCCTGGTGTCAGCTCGTCTCTGCTCGAGGGCTCTCCAACCTAGTGATTTTTGCATTTCAGTAACACTATCATATGGAGAGAAATTGTTTAGTGTCCAGCGAGCGGCTCTTCGTTGGACCATCTCGAGCTTGTTTATGTTAGTCTGTGTGTATGGGCTCCAGGCTGTTGAGGCGTACTCTAGCTGGGGTCTTACTAAGGTTGTATAGGCTGTTTCGCGTACGCCTTGGTGTTTGACCTTTATATTTCTTTTCAGAAACCCTAGAGTTGTATTAGCCATGGTGGAGACTTTATCAATATGGTGGTTGAAACTCATATTTGAGGACAGCGTGACACCGAGATATTTCGCGTGATCAACGCTTTCAATGGTTTGACCATGGAGGGAGTATTTGGTTGGAATAGGGTTTCTGGACCTTGTGATGTGCATAACTTGACATTTGTCAGGGTTGAATTCCATATCCCACTTTTTCTCCCAGACTTGTAATGTGTCAAGGTCCCTTTGGAGAGTGAGATGGTAATATAGACGGCTGTATCATCAGCAAACAGACGGACCTGGGATTTGATATTTTCACGAAGGTCATTTATATAGAGAAGGAATAGGAGAGGTCCTAATACAGATCCCTGGGGCACCCCAGATGTCATGGGAACTTCTGTGGAGGGTTCCCCATCAATAATGACTGTCTGCGTCCTTCCAATTAAAAAAGCTCTGACCCAGTCGAGTGCCTTTCCTTTGACTCCATGCATAAGTAGTTTGTGCAGTAACTTCAAGTGTGTCACCTTATCAAACGCTTTACTGAAATTTAGTAATATGAGGTCAGTCTGCTTTCCTTGCGAGAGTTTCTTGACAAGGTCATCGATCAACTGCACAAGTTGGGTTTCGCAGGATCGACGATCACGGAAACCATTCTGGAGGTCATACAGTATGTTTTGATCTTTGAGATGCTTAGATATATTGGAAGCAACTATGTGTTCCATACGTTTACAAAGAATACATGTCAATGCTATGGGTCTATAGTTGGCAGCACAGCCCTTGTTTCCCTTTTTGAATAAGGGACATACCTTTGCATTTGACCACTCGGATGGGATAGTGCCTTGATCCAAGGACAGTTGGAGAATGACCTGTAATATTGGCGCTATTTCGCATCTCAGTTCTTTTAGAACAATTTCTTTTATAACAATTGGCTTGATTACATCTGCGGGGCCAGCTGCCTTAGATGGATTAAGGTTAGCAAGTAATTTCAGTATACCATTTGTGGAGATAATGATGTCGGGCATATTTGGGAATTTGCATTTGTCTTCTTTTGAAATTGTTTTTGGGTCAATTTTCCCATTGTCGGATTGATCGGAGACTAGTTTTTGGCATAGCTTGCTCAAATCAAGGGGTGCAGTTGGGGAAAATACGGACTGGAACTGGGAGTTAAGAATATTGGCCTTGTCCTTGTTGTTAGTGAAAAGATTAACGTTTTTCTCAAGTGGGGCAATTCCTCGTGAGTCCTGTTTTGAATTCTTCAGTAGAGAATATAGTTTTTTTCTAGAAAAGGTGGACTTAGTGTTATCATCTGTGCTGGAGTTTATCCCTAAAATGTCTTGGAGGTAGTTGTATGCTTTTTTGATCTTATGTTTGACTGTGTTTTTACTTTTTGGAAGTTCGTTTTTGTCTTTTAGCTTCTTTGAAGTTTTCTTTTTTTGATATAAGCTGTCTCTTTTTCTTATGTGCCATTTTATATCTTGAGTGATCCAAGGTAAGTTTGGTTTAGTACCTATAGTGTTAGTGGGGACAAACTTGGAAATGCCTGATTTTATATATTGTTTGAACTCTGTGCAGAGATTCTCGACCGATTTGTCATTTTGGTTGGTTAGGAAGGATTGCTGAGCTTCCTCCATATATTGTCTAAAGCCATCCCAGTCAGCTTTGCAGTAGAGCTCTATCCGTCTTGGTTTCTGTCTATAAGGTCTCGGCTTAACGTCAATGATGCATTTTACAATATCGTGGTCTGCTAGGCCGGAGGAAACTGTGATATTATTGACTAAGGTATGATTGTTTGTGAGAAACAAATCAAGAATACTTTCCAGTCTGGTGGGTTCTCTTACCATTTGGATTAAGTTATAATCATTCATTAATTCAATGAATTCTTCGTAGAGTTTTGTGAATCTGCAGCCTGTTTTTATAAGTGGTGTATCATTTTCCCAATACAGTTTGGGGTAATTGAAATCTCTAAAGACCCAGATCTTCCATATTAGTATGATAGTACATACCTAAAGTAAACGCTCGTAATGCCCTAATGGCATGTGATACTACTCTACAGCGGGTATTTAATGTCACCTGAAACTTCATATTATTTGCTGGTATAGGCGAATATTTGCCTGTTAATTTATTTGGGTCACGAACTCAAAATCTAGGCGGTCAATATGAATCTGGCCGTTAGACCAACTTTAAACTAAGATAAATTTCACAGTTTCCAATATATATGGTTTTAGGTATGTGTGAAATGTTAGCATCCCCGTAGTGTGCTCTCTGTAATTCACCGAAATATAGCTAAAAATCCTCTGCAATGTTGAGACAAAAACACCAATGCAGTCTTTTCTAGTGAAGTTGGTAATAAAATGTAAATTAGCAAAATGATAAAATTATCCAAATGTGAATGATTGTCATTATTATTATTAATTATCTAAACTATATTAGCTGTGTTTTATTAGAAATTCTACAGATAATACGTCACCAACTCACGGCCAATATTAAAAAGCACGGCCAATTACAAGATTTACGTGACGTGATTCACGTTAAGTGACGTCATTCACGCTCCTTACCATCTTATACGTGACACTAATTAACGCTACTGTAAATAAACCCAAATCATGTCAAAATAATGTTATTAAAATAAAATTATACTGTAGTGGAAGTTAATTAACAAAAATGTCATTAATTAAGTGTGTTCATATTGTCCGAGTTATTGGTCATCGGACTATCATACTGGCCAGCGGCCTTCGGCCTTGTGCCATTATGACAGTCCTTGGACCAATAACTGGGCCAGTATGAAAACACTAAATTAATAACATCATAGTATCATTTATAATACGTGATATTATTTATATGTATACATATTTACTCTCTGTTCAATAAATACCATCTACTTGCGAATAAACTTCACTTTTACGTAGTATAAATGTACCTTAAGAAATGCATATTCCGCGGCCTGAAAATACACTGACGATATTTTTTCTTGCACTTATTTATCATTACCAACCTTCCAAGACACGTTAGTATTGGTACTACAGCAACGGAAAAATAATAAAGTAAATTCAATAATTGATTCATACGGCGTTTTTTCGGGTTTGAACGCCAGTAATAAAATGCAAATTTACCATAGCGGTTTTATGGTAAACTTGCATTTCACTACTTAAACTAACATGTTACAAAATAAGGGCACCGCGCGGGGAGGGGTGGGGGGCTTGTTCCACCATCAACACGAGTGTTGTCATGCACAATTAGATTAAGACATAGGTAAAAGGCCATAAATCCACCAAAGATTATTCGACTGGAACACAACGACGATATGCGCAACTAGGATTGGTACTGATCATCCCTATCAAGTTTCCTTGAACTCCGGCCACCGTTTCAGGAGTACTAGTATGGGAAAAGTTTGTTTACTAAAACCTTTAAAGAGTCATAACTCCGCCATAAAGCATTCAACCGGAACACGACAACCATACTCGCAACAAAGTTTCATTGAAATCCGACTAGTATTTGAAGACAACTTTTTCGGACAAAGTTTGTTTATTAAAACCTTAAAAGGGCCACAACTCCAACTAAAATCATTTAACCGGAACACGACAACGATGTGCGTAACTAGGCTTGGTACTGATCATTTCTGCCAATTGTCATTAAATCCATGCAGGGGTTCAGTATAAAACTAAAGCAAGGTGGGGACGTGGTTTCAAAATGGCTGAACATACGGAAAACAACCCGCTTCGAAGTAAGATGTTCTTTATAGTTTCTTTATTACTTTATGCATTCTCATGTAATATAGCACGAAGTATGCGGAATTGTATGCACTTTATTCCATAACTTTGATTTTAGATGAATGCCCTATAGATTTTTTGTTTAATCCGTCCCTATTTCCGAAATGTAGTTTTTAGAGTCGGTCTCGTACACTGGAATGATATTCGTCATAAAATGTACTCACTTGCATCAGTTCTAGTCCCGCAACTTTGATTTATGAACAAAAAAGTCATATCACAATTTAAAAGTTACATGCGCTACAGTGAAAATAATTATGCAATCTCGAACACTGGCTACGTGAAAAGAGCTCTCGTACACTTGTGCTTTTGTTTTACGGTGTATATTGTTTATGCGATGTACTTATGCATTACTGATCATTTCAGGTGCCAGTGGTAGTTCATATAGAGTACCAACATGAGAATTCGGGTATGATAGTGGTGGTGATTTCCTATTGGGATTGCCAGGAAATAAAACGGATATTGTGTAGATAAAAAACACGTCAAAGACATACAATGTTATGGCAGCGATATCATGAAGAATTAAACATGTTTTTTTGAAATGTTACAGTAACCATCCATTGGATACATGAGAAAGGATCCGGATGAAATCTGAAAGAAAATAATAGACTTTTAGAGTAGTAATAAAATGCCACTCAAATGTGGTGTCCTAGTTTTTAAATGATAAAGACGTTATGATAGTAAACTGTTTTCAACAAGACTGTTAGAAGTTGGAAATGTTGAAGTAGTCAAAACTGCAACTTGCATTTGTCATAAATAAATATTCTAATATTTATTAATTGTCAATGAGTTCTGATACTCATGACGATGCGTATGATCGGAATATATGCGTGTTTTTTTCTTGACAGCAATGCCCATAAGACACAATATAAAATGTTTGAAATACATATCGCAGAATAAACATGTTTACTGAATAAAAAGAAATTTAAGCGTTTAATCTCAACTAATTTCTTTTTTCGTTTTACGTCATTCCTAACGATTAATAAGCTATACATGGCGGCCATCTTTACTGGTCGAGAGGACCTCAGTTTCTCATCAGCCCATTTACTGGCACCAAACAGCATCTTGGTGAAACCACTGACCGCAGAAATGTGTGACCTACTGCAAGTTTTCTCATAAAACGAGCGTTTTAAACCACTGACCGTGACACGCCTACTAAAACCTTGAATAAATTGCTCCTCTAGACAATAGTTTGGGTGTGGTCTTTGTGGGTATGTCCCCTTGATTTCTTATCAGAGGTCGTTTACCTTTACATAAACGCCGGTTAGGTGCCAGGTATGCCTATCAGTATGTACATGTGCAGTATTAGTCACCAGAAAAGATCAGAAGAAAGCGTCATTTAGACTTTCAGTGAAGAATTGTATACCTCAAATGTTCTTCTAATAAAAAATATTTGAAGTTCAACGTATTTGTGTAATTATGCAATGTTGAATGCATCAGACAAAATTAATGTAAAGTCAAAAAAAAAAAAGTTTAACAATATGTTTATTCATTTCAGTGTACTGGATGTATTAAACAATATCACACAATCATAATAAACTGCGTAATACAACACATGAAAAATAAAGTAGTTGAAACATTTTGAAACGAAATGTAACAATTAAATAACTTATTTACAGCGAAATACATAATAAAATCACTTCACGTAGTGATATTGAAATGTTAAAAGTGGTAAAACTAAAACGTTAAATATATTATATAGAGGAAACATGCTCTCTAAAATGTTACATGAATAATGCAACCAATTCAATATTTATGTTTTTGAGTGAATTCTCCTGTCACAGTATACTGAAAGGCGGAAATACGCACCCTGCGTTTCTTTTTCCTTTCAGTATAGTTTTAAACCTGATTTCTCATAAACATGTTAGATTGGTTAGTCTTTTCTGCAGCTGTGTGTACCTTCATGTTCTTCAAGTTCTGTTTTGATTTCACATGATACTAATATCCCAGATGCATGTCTCATGTGTTTATTAAAGTTGGTATGACGCGTGTGTGACGCTTTAAGTTACTTCTTCACCTAATAAAGAGCTTTCTGAAGCAACGGTACTGCCCTGAGTGTCGGTGAATATTCGACTCATGCTGCCGAAATGTCTCTACCGTTTTGAAAAGAGTGCCTCGTTCGGGAAAATTCTTCTTAATACCTGAAATAAAATTGAAACATACAAGTAACCCGGAAAACACAACGAAACTGTTATACAACATTGTATGTGTACGAAAACGTATTGTTGCACCAAAAGATGCTTTCGAAATGACGAAGTACATTTCAAATCAAATGTATTTATATATTTTCAAAAATGAAGTCAAGGAAAATGTTGAATATACTAGTAGTTTCAAAATGCGCAAACGTTACTTTTTCTTTATATTTTTTCAAAGTACGTATCATAGCGGAGACATTTCCCTGTCGGGTTTGCAAAAACAGTAAAACGGATATGATGCACAGCTTAATTGTCGCACGGCTAATATCGTGCATTATTTATCGCACTGATGTCTTGACACTCCCACTCTCCGATTGGTTATGATAATTTCGTTTTGTTCATAGTACGGGATAAAACATATACATGATACAAAACCTATGTCGCGATGATTTCGCTTGTTATACAATTTAGAGGCGCACTCTGGGTTCATTCTCGTGACATGTAAGCCATCCGACCTACATTACATATAATCATCCCTTATATCTATCTGCAGTAATAAGTAAAATACTGAGGAAAACCTTACCCAAAATGTTACCCTTATTGTGTTGGTAGCTATATAGAAACTTCACTGGCACCTACAAATGACCAAAATACACAATAAACCGCCTAGCATTACAAAACACGAGAGAGAATCTAACAAGTATAAAAATACAAGTGCACGAGATCTCTTTTCCCGCCGCTAGTGTTCGAGATCATTTTCAAAATTCCATAATTATTTTCACTGTAGCACATGCAGTAACTTGTTATGACATTTTTGTTTATAAAGCCGTCACTAGAACTGATGCAAATGAGTACATTTTATGACGAATATCAAGAAAACCTCTTCATTCCAGTGTACGAGACCGACTCGAAAAACTACATTTCGGAAATGGGGACGGATTAAACAAAATATATATAGGACTTTCACCTACAATCAAAGTTAATGGAATAAAGTGCAGAAAATTCCGCATACTTTGCGCTATATTACCTGAGAATTTTCGTACAGTAATAAACTATAATAAAAAAATCTTACTTCGAAGCGGGTTGTTTTTCCGTATGTTCCGCCGTTTTGAAACCACGTGATCAAAGTTTATGTATAAGAACTAGTCCGGACAAAGTTCATGTATAAGAGGTCATAACCCCACCAAAAAACATTCAAGCAGAACATGGCGTCGATATGCGCAACTAGGATTGGTAGTGATCAGCCCTGCTGATCAGCGATTCAGGAGAACTAGTCAGGACAACGTTTGTGGATTAAAAGCTTTAAAGAGCCATAGCTCTGTCAAAAAAACTTTGTATAGGGTTACTAGAAAGACTGGAATACACCGAATCACCGGAATACACCGGAATACACCGAAATACATATAATAAAGGCATTATTTATGTAATTAATGGAGAATAAATGATTATTTATGATTTGAATAGTAATATATCCACACAGAAGAGTGATTTATGTGTTTGGGGGCTTATATACGCACACTAGTCACCACTATATACACCTATATAGCAAAACTACATACTTATCTTCCTTGACGGAAAACATCATAATGCACAAGTTTCTTATTTATGCTTGCATAGACTGGCATAAAAATACAAATAAGTATTTAAATATTTTAATAATACATTTATTACAAGCACATGTAAGCGTATAGATATATCATAATGTTGTTGTTTAACAATTTATAAAGCAAATAATTGACATAAGTCAAAACATTAAGCATGCGTTTTAAAGTACAGATAGCACTAACACACATTTAAACACATGTATAAGATGGACGTTCGGAGGAAATAATGAGAATATGTTTGAATAACAGGTTATTATTAAAGAGTAACATACGAATGTTTATTGATAAAAACCATTGCATCTGTAAAGTGCAAGTAAGTTGCATAACTTTTTAGAAATTGCAAGTAAGTATATAAATTCTTAGATTATAGATATATGTAAAATTACACCGAGTTGACATATTCAACAATAGGCTATACAGCAACATAAATAAAATGTAAAATTTGAAAGTGTATAAACCGGTGTAATAGTATTGTTATACAGTATAATACATTTAAAAAAACTTCGTATATAGACCCGAAACGTTAATTTGAAATATACAGTGCGTTCAAGTTTGTTGACGATGTGCTGGTTGCGGTCGTATATCGTACTACAGTAAGCTATATACAGAGGGACTTCGATCACTAACTATAGTTTAACTATGGTCGTTGATCTGCGCATGTCTAGTAAAGGAGTAATGCGAACTTACTCTAGTTAAACTATAGTTTTACGCGGCATAGTGTAAAACCTGGAATGTGTTTACTTTATCATATAAATATATGTCAATCCAAAATTAACAACTAAAACTAGAATAAATACAGGCACATGAACAAATGTGTGATATATAGAGTCTAGTCTCAGCGAGTTGGTTACCAACTGAATACAGGCACATTAACAAATATGTAATAGTCTATATAGAGTCTGGTCTCAGCGAGTTGGTTACCAACTGACTTTCATACAACACCGAGATGGGCTAAGCCCATCGAGGTTTTTAAATAAGGCCATACCGAGTTTTTTTCTATCTTTAGCGGGTCATCCTACATAACACATCTAATGAAAACAAACATTTCTCCTCTGGTTGAAAGAGTCATCCTGCATAAAAAATAAAATATATACTGTAAATAAACATTTCTCCTCTGGCTGATGCAGTCATACTTCAAAACAAATATACTGAGAAAAACAACGTTGCTTTCTCGAAACCTACCTACCAGGCAAGAACAAATAAACGAACAGTCGAAAGGAAAAAAACTACGATGGCCCATTTGGCTCACGTTTATTTCACTTCTATTTCTTGACTTCCGCATTCCGCATTCCCAATCCGCATTCCTAATTCCGTATTCCGCATTCCGAATTCCGCATTTAGAAGTAGGTAGTAAGATAATAATAATAATATAGTCTATAGGCATAAATGACCAGTCAAAATGATAAGAAAAATAGCTATTGTTTATTGTTTGCTAGAGTTAGACCATAATAATAATAATAATAATAATATATGCGTGCATGTGCATGTGCATGTGCATGTATGTGTGTTGTGAAATCACAGTGTTACTGTTAAAGATGCAATTACTTCTCACATTTTATATTTAATAATCATGTAATATAAAAGTGTATGAATATTGCCAGTGACCACGATCGTTGTATTTTTATATAAACCACATATTTTAAATTAAATTCCCTATAAGTTGAGTATCCGTGCATCCTTTGTATAAATACACCATAAACGTATATACTATTATACCCTATAAATATACACAAACTCCTACTCGAGTATCTGTTAATTGAATTGGGTTTTACGGCGCACCAACACATGAAAGGTTATATGGCGCCTAACAGGGATGAACATTCCAGGCTCATCCTCCATTTACATCCAGATAAAATATGGAGAATGGGCCTCGAACCTTCTAATCTGCTGAACTGCAGAGTTTCTGCAAATTCTATAGTAAACACTCTATTTACGATGGAGCCACGTTTCCACGTTTGCATACGCGGTGTCATGATGAAGACATTGAATGAACATGATATAAATGACAAAATGAACATGAAGGGGGTTCCTACCCCTCTGCCTCTAGCGGGATTTGCAGTGGTTGTATTCTACCCCAGCAACCACATGTGCACGGGGAGAGTATCTGTTAATCCTTTGTATATACATACTATAAACTTCAATATAAAATCTAAGATTTTCAAAAATACTCTTATTTAGTATTAGTGCAAATATGAAAAAAAACATTATTATGGAATGCGGAATGCGGAATTCGGAATTCAGAAGTCAGGAAATATTTTATTGGTATGTGTGTGGGTGGTGTATACCACTAGCGGATCGAGGTTGGAGTATAAATTCAGAGTGGATCACTAGCGGATCCAGAAGGAAGGCCGTGTGAAGGGCCGGACTGAGATTTTATAAATTACATAAAATATTAAGGTTTGTAAAGTTTGGACCGACTCTTGACCTCCCCCTGGACACCCCCTAGATACACCATCCTGAAAAAAATTAAAAGAAACATGTGTTGTAGTTTTCTTGTTATTGTGAAAACTTATGCTCCCCCTCGAGGTAAAATCCTGGATCCGCGTATGAACTTTCGGATATAAGATTACAGTTTATTCGTACCAATTAGATTTTAAGAGAGCAGGCGCGTAACTAGGCTTACGCACCTATGCAAGTGCGTACAATTATTTGTCAATGTCCGAAAAAATAAAAATCGAAAAAATGCGAAAAACGCAATAAAAACTGAAAAGGATGGGGTGGGAGGGGTGAGTTGTATTAAAGTTCCGTATGCCGTACCTAATTTAATTTTGTCTTCTGATTTCAATGTGTACTAAAATAGCAGTCAAAATAAGCCGACTGCGCCCTTATATTTTATATTGAACTTTATAGTGTGCCAAGGATCAACAGATACTCAAATTGGAGTTTGTGTATATTTATGGCATATAATAGTATATACGTTTACAAAGGATCAACAGGGATATTCCGATTTTATCACATAACTTACGGTGTGGGAGTGGAATAACACCATTCTATATTTTCGATATACTACTAGTTATATAAGCATGCAAATAAGCCTAGTATGCGTTGTCAAAAAAATATCGATAATGACTATGATCCAATTCCCACGGTTTATGTCGGTTTCGCGTGTCAAAACGACAGGCAAAATGCAATAAAAGTCGATATGTGTGTTATGATAAATAGAATCTAACATTCGTTCTTGTTCATTATTGAATTTATTAAACTCGTTAGCAAAAGTGATATTATGCTCGGCAATAGCCTCGGATTATATCATTTTGCCAATTCGTTTAATAAATTCAATAATGAATGAGTACTCATGTAAGTAAGATCCTCTGTATATAGAATTTAATTTAAGGTTATGGATTTTATATTATAAAAAATACGACATTCGTGGTCACTGGCAATATTCAAACATCTTTATATTTCACTATTATTAAATATAAAATGTGAGAAGTAACTGCATCTTTAACACTGTCATTTCACGAAACACATACATGCACGTGCACGCATACATTATTATTAATACTATTATTATTATCATTATTATTATTATTATTTTCATTATCATTATCATTATCATTACTATTATTGTGGTTGTGGTAGTGGTAGTATAGTAGTAGTAGTAGTAGTAGAAGTTGTAGATATAGTAGAAGTAGTAGTATTAGTAGTATTTTACTCGTACTACTTATTTACTACCTACTTATAAATGCGGAATTCGGAATCCGGAATGCGAAATTCGGAAGTTAAGAAATAGAAATGAAGTTAATGTGAGCCAAATGTACGATGTTCCGTTAGGGCCATCGTACCATCGAGCATCGACCTTTACAAGTCGATGCGCGATGGTACGATGGCGATGGCACGATGGTACAATGTCGATGGTACGATGACGCGATGGCGATGACGCGTCATCGCCATCGTACAATCGCGTCATCGTACCATCGCGTTTAAAGTCGATGCGCGATGTTACGATGGCGATGGTACGATGGCGATGACCATCGCGTCATCGCCACCGTACAATCGCCATCGTACCATCGCCATCGTACCATCGTACCATCACCATCGTACCATCGCGCATCGACTTGTAAAGGTCGATGCGCGATGGTACGATGGCCCTTACGGAACACCGTACAAATGGGCCATCGTAAAAAACAGCTGTATTGTTCATCATTATTTGGACGTTTTTCAACCGACACCATATTCAAACAACAAAACAAGTTATAATGATACTCATGTAGTAAGATTTTTGTTTATTCCAATTAGGAATTGATGTAGTTGATCAAGTTATTTCCCTGGTCGTTTTATAACCTGTTTTGCGTTGTCGTCGACGTGGAAATACGTTTCCGATGGTTTCCATATGAATGTCAAAAATGTTTTGTTTTGTTTGGCCCAGACATTCAAAAACTTACCAGCCCAATGACGCTAAACATAGAAAAAGAACTTGTTAGGCACTAATAATCTGTGACAGACTCTATTTATTTTTGTGTAGTATGGTGCTCTTCCATTAATTTATCGGACGTTATAGTATGGTAAAGCTCCGCCCTTTGTCTGTATTGAATTAAAAGATTTAATGCTATGCATTCATCAAAGGCAATTCCACCGACCATGCTACGGACTAGGAAAAACTAGTGCACTCAGCGGGGTTTGAACTCAGAACGATTGCATGTGAAGCCATACCTACCGCTATCGCTCTGCGGCGAGACAGTAGTACCTATTGACATACACTAAAATGCTATCATATTGTGCACTGTCTTTGTTAGTTTGCGTACATGTATCTGCCATGTACATAATTATGTCAATGTTGGTGTGTGTGTGCGCGCGCGCCTGCGTGTGTGTGTGCGTGTGTGATAGTCTGCGTGTGCCAGTCTGTGTGTGTGTGTGTGTGGTTAGAGGTTATAATACCAATAGGTTAGAACATGTCAGATATATTACTTTGTGTTCCCATGCTTTCCTGATAGCCTTACAATGTAAAATAAGCATATTTCACATGTTTTCATTCCAATTTTCTTCCAGATTCATTCCATATTTTATCCTATACTCAGTACATGTGTCACAGACTAAATTATGGAATGGGAACTTTATACTAGAATGAAATGGAATGCGATTGTAATCAAAGGCTCATTCCATTCCAATTCCATTCCATCCCAGGTTTTAGACTATGCCGATACATGGTGCATTTAAACCATACGTTTTTTACCTCGACACCGGCAACTCAATTTCTCAAATAATTCGCTGTAAACAGTTAATTGTTGTTGCAATAGCATACATATATCGAGTAACTGACTACATACAAATAACACATTTATAGCGAGCACAGCTAGCGAGAAGTGCCGAAGGCACTTCGAGCGCAAGCGAACTTTACGGTAACGGGAGAAAAAAAAAAGGAAAAAAAAAAAAAAAGAAAAAAAAAGATAATTGCTAATCTATGTGTCTCGATTTTGATGGTAAATCGTCGTTGTCACGCTTTAAGCATTTCTAACGCAAACACCGGCTCCCACTATAGGAGTTTTAGTTTCGAAATTCTGATTTGTTTTCTTTAAAACAGGTTTCTATGCAACGTTTCAGTTATGACTGATTAGAGTAGAGTTTCAGAAATAATTTGAAAGTCTCTCCGACTCCTTCACAAAGTCCTATAGAATATGTGCAGCAGAATATTTAAAGGGTTCAAATGCGAAACTAAGGCTTTCTAGAAAATATGTGGTTTCCGTGGGAAATTTCAAAATGACAACAAATGCAGGAATATGCTGAACATGTCAACAATTGCAGAGCGCACAATGATTAAACAACACTAGCAGCATATGTGAGTTATTCATTTATTATGTTTTTTATTTGTAAACACTCAGTATGAAGGTTAAATTGTCTTGGCCGGAAACTTTCCACATTATGCAAATTAGCGCGTGTTAAAATCAGTGACGTAACAGTAGTAAATATTGACATTATTTGCAGACGACTAGTGACAACTCAGGTAATTTCTGGAAGACTCGGATTGCTTTTACTTTGTACTAACACTTTTGTGAGTTGATGTTGAGCTAGTTTAAATGATTAATTGTGGACAAATCGATTATAATTTCTTTCACTACGTACGAACACTTTTGTGGGTTTATGTTGAGCAAGTTTTAACTTCACCTTGAACTTTCCATCACTCATGTAAATATTCAGCGTTGTGCGAAGATGTTCCAGAGTACTGGAAGAATAAGAAGTTTTAAATGATTAATTATTTATGAACAAACCACCCTCGCTGTGAAAGCGTTTCTTCAGTCTAACCCCTAAAATAATCTACAATATATATCCCCCCCCCCCACCCACCCCGCCAACCCCCACCCACACACCCACCACCACCCTGAAAAAAAAAGAGGAAAAGTTTCCTCAGACAGACATCCCTCTCCTGGAAAGTCTTAGACTACAAGCCACCCCACCACTTCCCAGCCAGCATGGCCATATCGGATAGATTTTTGGTAATTGTTCGGAATCGGAATGTCTGCAGATCGGCCCGATGTATCCGTTATCTGTCATAGACATCGATGTCTATCCGTTATCTGTATATAGGAAACATATATCGGTCCAATATTGGCTTGCAGACTGGGTTTGTGTGTTTTTTTTAGGATTTGCTGAAAAGATATCGGTCAGATGTCGGCTAAATGTTGGATATGCAGACGTTTATAGAGACAATTAATTCAATATTTTTCAATTTTTGAATTTTTTGTTTGTTTGTATGGCATACTAAATTGATTGTTCAATGCATTAATCTGAATGAATATAGCACATTTCTTCTAATGTCTATTATTATATCTCGGGCCAACATCAGGCCGACATAGTTTGCATCAGTTGATACCATATATCGGGCCGTTGTCAGTCCGGTATAACAGTTTACACGCCATAAATCCATAAATGGAGGTAATGACATGTCATTTTGAATATTGTATATTTATTGTTAATGTGAACAGATATTCCTCGCAAATGTCATTTTTTACATTGCAAAATGATGCTACCTATATGCCTACATTCACATGAGTTTTATTTATTGCTAATGAATATTTTTCCAGTCGAGCTAATTGAGATAAGCACCTAAAAAAAGATATATATAAGGTAGTAAGTATTCATTAAATTGATTTGATAAAAAAAATCGGACGGAGTTAAACGCCCGATAACCTTGTATGTTGCGAAACATATACATGTATTTTGGATTGGTAATCCGATGCTCTAGCTACATACTGTGCTAGCTGGATGGTGACAATAGAACGAATTTGATGTTTATCTGTCATAATGGGCCCACTTCGGGTCGAAACTATATCGGATACATATTGGATAGATAACTAACCGATATTGGACCGATGATGGATAGTAAACTAAAAGGATGTCTAACCGATGATGGATTGTAAACTAAAACGATATCTAACCGATATTGGACCGATGTGTAGCCGACAAGATATCGGTCCGACTTGAAGCCGATGGGCACGCCGATCTCAGGCCGATATCGTTTGCGATACTGGTCCTATATAAAAAAAAATATGGGGCCGATGAAGGCTAGATATAGGATTGCTGGCTGAGTCCTCACCCCCTAGATTTGTTCATTTCAAAATACCCCCCCCCCCCCCCCCCCCCCCCCCCCCCAAACACACTGAATGACCCACAAAACACACACACACCTGTGTGTACTATGGTGTGGTATTCCAGTGTGGCAGCACTATAGACTGTAGATAGATACATTACACTAAACACAATCATAAGTCCAGTTTCTATTGTGTATTGTGCCCATACAGGTGGGTGTCCTATCCTTTAAAATATGGCGGATGGTCTGGTTCTCAGATAGTGATTTTTAAGTCATATCTGTGGTATGATAAAAAATGACCTCATTATAGAATTTAAAAACCAGAATTGTTTGTATTTGTTTTATGGCATAATTATAGACCAGTGGTACGATTCACCGGAACACAACAGACCAGAACATAGATGAAATACCAGGATGTACTGGAACTGCTTTTTCAGTGAAAAGCAAAAATGAGATTTACACTACAGAAGGGCTGCACACTGAACATCTTCAAGAAAAGAGTCATCTATCCTTTGTTTATATTTAAATGGTTGTCTGTGACTGATAGTTGCATTATTCTGTCAGGCATTTACAACCAGCATTGGATGGTGACACTAGCATCTTTTACGAGTAGCCCATTGGGTCACACACAGATTGGGATTTCTTCAAACCCATACACTGAAGTGAATGCAACTTGCCATCTTGTACAGACGGTTCTTATTCAAGGTAAGATCAGATGGACTGTGGTGTTAGAATTAACACAATTATCCCCATCTCTCATCTATTTGTGAATCATATTTAGTGTAATCGGCTAAATACACAGGTAACAGTTTGCATATATTTAGTAATAAATAATAACATAGAAAATATCAACATTTCTGGCAAAATAAAAAAAATGTAAAAAAGCAATTGAAACAATGTATGTATATGTATAAAGTTAACAATCTTTCAGTTTAGTTATATCACGACAGTGTATACTTGAAGCTGTGAGGTAAATGCTGAATTTGGCAGTTTAGTTTCTTTCAAGCTAGTCTAAAACGTTTTAATCTAATTATACTGAGTTGCAAAAGAAAGTGTATACAGCTCAGTTGTGAAAGAAAGGGTGCAATGATTTTTCTTTAGAATAAAATGTATAAATTCCAAAATTAATATACGTCATGTTTGGTACCAAAGTTGTTATCATTGTATTGCCAATATGATGTTGTCATTTTTTTTCTCAATAGGTTGAATCATTAAGGACTGTTGTTTGATAAAAAGGATAGGGGTGTAAAGTAAAATTTTCAGTGTAAATTTTCTTTTGCGACTGAGTATATAATTCAATTCATTATTATCATAATCAAAAAAACGCTTCGAACATATTTTTTGCCTGTTTTAATCAGTGCCCACTCAGTTTGAACAATATGATAAATGCAATTTGCCCCTTTCAAATTGTATATTGCATTTAATGATTTATTCATTCTTCTTATTATTATTGAGGCCCACAGGAGGATGGAAGGGGTACATCTTCCTTTGTTCCCTGACAATATGAGTCAGTGTTCCCTTGTTCCCATCAACTATTTTGCTTTGTTCCCCAACATTATTTGTCCATTGTTCCCCTGTTCTCTAAAAGTATTTTTAATGTTTAAAAGATTTGCTAATGTTCCCCAAAATTCATTCTGGCCTACAGTAATTATAGTTGCAACACTGTCATCACAAAGATATTGTTTGAAATGTTAACTTTTTGTGATTTCTTTTTTTAATATTAAAACTAGATGTCAGAATTTTATTTCCTGTAAAGTCATGTTCCATTGTTCCCTAAAAATATGTGTCAATGTACCCTTTTCCCCTGAAAATAACGCCATTGTTCCCTTGTTCACCAAATATAAATGGCCATTTTCCCCAGAACCCCTGAGAGGACCTCATTATTGAGTTGCTTTCAATTTGACAAGTTTGTATTGGTCTTTGATTGAGTTTTATCTGTTTAAAATATACATTTTCTGTGCTCGCCTCAAGGTTTTACCTTAGTTCATATTAACTCAAGTCAAATGTCTATAAATGCCGAAGATACAACAAAGTTAGTTTCAAATTTGTGAAAGTTTATTTTTGTCCGCCATGTTTGAACCAGAGCAACCATCCCCTTGCCGAGGGTTGAACTATAGTAGATTGATGACGTCATTCTGGTTAAACCATTGTGTATTCGATCTGACCATAGTTGTACTACGGCTACTATGGTTCGTGATCGAAGTCACTCACAAATATATACAAACTGAAAAGTAATGTCAGGGAGTACGTTATAGGGAGGAGAAACGGGCTCGTTTTGCCGATTTATGTTGTCGCGCATGTGTTTCACTACTCCGTGAAAATGACTACTTCCGGTTGTTTCGCGAGTGTGTGAAAAATAGCAAATTCTTATAAATTATTACACTTACAAACTCAATAAAGGTGCT